>VZDJ01000187.1:1820838-1860667 GCA_008694505.1 Cyanoderma ruficeps | reverse complement strand
GAAGGAAGGAAGGAAGGAAGTTAAGACTATACAAGTTGGTTTTATAAGGTAAATGACCATAACTACTATTCAATATAATTGCAGGGCTTGGGCCTAGTTTACAAACACTTCTTTTCTTCCAGAGAATGTTAACACATCAAAGCAGTCAAAAAGCTCTATTCTGAAAGTACATTTTTATGATAAAACATAAATTTGCTTTCCACTTAGTGTAACCTCTCCATCTGCAGCTAGAATGCAAAGAAAACAATTTATATTTTAAAAAAGTGAGGTCTTCAGCAAACATCTATTCCCTTGATGAAAATACTGGCAAATCAGGGAAGATAAGTGTGATTACTGTTGTATTGTCTAGTGCCTTAAAATTTATTAAATTATGTCTAAAAACTTATGTTTTTTATTGAAGTTTAATTTGATACTTTTTTGGAAGTAGAAATAACTGAAGAACCAGGAAGAAAAATGTTTCTCATTACTTTTAGAGGGTTGAGCTTTGATACTATCTTTCCATTATTTTTATTTAAAAAGCACCAAAAAAATCCCTCAACAAAATAATTGAACTATGCTATTGTGAATTGAAGTGTGTTTTGGTATGAAATGCACCCTGGGAAAACTTATTGCTAATACAAGCTAAGAGATAGACACCCAATGCTTTTTTCCTAAGACAACATAACATTGAATCTTGGAAATAAAATTTAAAAAAAAAAATGTTTTTTTGGTGGCTTTCCTTTGCGACGTCGCTGTTAAAATGCATTATTGTCATCAGAACACTTGTGACCTAGATAGAAAAATGGCGTTCAAGGAAGATAACTTTTTAGAAAGAATCAATTGCTATAAGTGTACCAGCAAATGCTTGCTAAGAAGTCACAACTAGGACATTTTATTGCACAGGCTTAGGGAGTGGTGTGTACAGCACTGACATGGCAGAAAATCTCACTGGCTGTCAGGGCAATAGAGCCCCTGTATGCAAACCTCAGCAGAAGTATTTAGAAAAATTCATCCAAGTTCAGGAGAGTTTAGAACCGCTATGGAGGTGTGCAGTGAAATGAGAAGGAGCAACAGAAGTCACTTAAACAGAGAGCAGATGGAAGCTCCTGATCAGACCTATAGTAGAAGGCTTTTAAAGTTAAGACATCAAATTTCCCTGCTGTAATTTTGAGTGCCATGCTCAAAAATCTAGAATTTTTGAATGACTGAACTTGAGTCATCTTCAAGAAATGCTGACTTGATTCTGTAAAGCACACTGAAGCCTCAGATCACACTTTTGTTGCCAAAAATGGAGATGGGCCAAGCATAGTCTCCTATGCCCAGGAAAGCCCCAAATTCAGGAGAACTTTCTACTCTCAGCTCTTGTTAGGCTTTTACATAACAGGAAATTGCTGGATTTGCTTCAGGTTATTCTCTCTGGAAGTCATAGTTAAGCAAATAATGAGATTTTAAAAACTGAAGTTTAAACTTTAAACCAGTTTAACACTGGTCCTATTTTGTTTTTGTTAAACCTCACCAAACTTGCTATTATGAGAGGTATCTTCTGGTTTTACAGCAGCAACCCAGTTCTCCAAGCATCCTAGACTTCACCTTTGCAATATCTAAATTCCATAACGGTTCTTCTCACTGATGTGTTCCTGCCCTATTCTATACAGAATTGTTATATCTTTGGTACTGACTGTGTTAACAACCAGTTCAATAATAGTCTCCTCAGTTAAAATTAATGAAAAATATCGTGGCATTTTAAAGAAAAGATATAATGAGTTCTCACATATCTGCCCTCTGACCTGCTCAGCATCACTGCTTTTTCTCTATCTACACAAGAAGTTCTTGTTACCTCTGATTCCTACTGTTATCCTGCATAATTTTAGTCTCTAGATACTTTATTAAATTTTCAGTCTTGCTTTCAGTGCTTATTTTTCACATTCTCCATACTTCTTTCTTTCATTTAAGGCACTAAAAAATGTAAAATTAAGTCAGGTTGGTTCCGTTGTTGCACTTACCAATGGATGCACTGTAAATGCACACAACAAGAATTTTTTTCTCTTAGCACTGTCATTGTCTCTTTGAGAAACCACTTCTTTGCTTCCTTTAAAGCCCAAGAGATTTTTGCATGGCAGTGATCTAAACTTACTCATGCCTGCACATTCTGTAATGTATCATTCTGCTGAAAACTGGTGTCAGTGGTGAGCTCTCTTCTAAGAATATGCCCCCACGCTAGCCTCAGCTTCATTGAAAATGAGGCATTGAAAAGGAGACTCTTTTCTTGAGTTGGATCTGTCAGCTACTGTTTAAGCATAAAGCAGCATGCTGAGTACTCTTCAGTGTGAGAAGGTTTTCAAATACAACTCTGAAAACAGAAGAGATGAATCATTGAGTGCATTGAAGGTGAAGATAAGACTTTTTCCCCCATGTCCCTGCTTTAAAAGAGTGAAGCTAAACAAATGGAAGAGAATGGCGAATTTTAGATCTTCAGTAAAACCTATAATTTCCTGCCTGACACTGCAGGAGAGAGATAAGAAATATTCTCACTCCCCTCTGCTCAGAAATCTCACTTTGGGAAAAGGCAAGAATATGAGAAGAGGTGAGGTCTGAACATTTACATCAGAATAAGGAGGTCAATCTGTAGAAAATGTTCTCCAGCAAATAAATTCTGCAGCCTTATGCTGTTGGAAAATGCTTCTTTCAGGATAGTAGCACTTCTTTCAGGATAGTAGGATAGTAGTTGACGTGTGCTTGGCAGAGAAAAATACTTACAAACTGTATTTACCAAATATCACCATATTATTATAATAGCACATTAATCACGTTTTGTACCATGGCAGAAGAGAAATGCTGCAAATGGCAGGGCATGGTTTTATTGGATATGCTCTTATATTGCACTAGCTGCAGAATAGCTGAAATCTGCTTGAAATATTATTGAGAGAAGATAATTAGTTGGCTAAAAACACTATAAGGCCGAGTGTTAAAATTCCTAGTGGTGCCTATTTAAATAAAAGGAGCGAGACACAAGGTTTGGGGACATACACACAGCAAAGACAAGGAAATGCCATTTCCTTGCTCTCTCATTTACAATTACTTGTGAAATAAAGACAAATACAGCTAATAATAGGCTTGAACCACTGATTTCATATAAAAATATCCTTAGGTGATGATATCAAATGTTGTTCACTGTCCATATCCCAGGAATAGGGAGGACTGGAGTTGTCTCCTCTCCTCAAATGTTTTTGTATTGCCTTCAGGTCTATCTCCAGCCTTTCAAAGTTTGATTTAGTTGGTTGCTGGCTTCTCCTTTTCTTCCCTCCTGCTTTATAGTGAGAAAAATGATAGTGAGTAAGTTTTGATGGCCATAGCAGTCAGTCTTACTAGTCCAGTCAATACGAGCAGTGCATGCCCTCGTGCTTTGTGGCTGTTTCCTTTGGGTGATATGATGATATCTCTTCACATCAGTCCTGCTTGTTTCAGCCATGTGGAAAGAACTATACATAATGGAAGAGGTGGAATATATTACTTGAGGAGTTCCTAGGTCCTCCATGTATTAATTAAGAATAATTGGCAATTCATCCTCCCTGCCCCAGGGGAACTTTCATGTCTTTGTCCAAAGAGCAGTCAGCAGACCCTAACAGCCTCTTCTTCCATGGCTGACACATATGCCATGGCAGCTTGGAGGCACAAGGCATATAAACATTGTTCCCTAATATAAATGAAATGAAAATTAATCAGGATCAGCCTGATCTGGCATCTTTCAGCCTGGAAGGACAGGGCCCTGACTAGCTAGCCCACCTTTAAAATCCAAAGCTTTTTTTACTTTAGGTAGATTTTACATAGACACAGATCTTGGAGACAACCATAGTCAGGATAATACAAAAGAATGTAAGACACATATGCTTATTTTATCATCAGAGAAATTCATCAATATTTGTCTTATGATCATCTGAAATTCCAGAAACTTAACCATGAGAAAATTTCTCATAGAATCTTGTGGCATGAGACTGTAAATCTGTAAATTTCCTGCAGTCTTACCTCAATCTCTTACCTAATAGCCAAAATCTAAATTGATAAACGATCCTGAGTGATGAATATTTTCTGCAATTTGTTACATGGTGATGCTGATTAGTGTTGTGAATGCCAGTTCCCCAAACAAGCAAACTTTTCCTCTGCAAATGTTGCATTAAATACAATGCAAGCAGTGGGATTTTGCAAAGCAAATTTGCCAGAATTCGTGCTTGATGTCATTGCCCTGAGAATGTTAAGTTGCTAAATGTATGAGTCACAAATTGAATATCATAGTTTCTCTCTTCACTATAGCCACTTTTAATTGTAAAAATACATTCAACTGGTAAACTATATTTTGAGCTACATTTGAATGTGTTTAAGCATAAGAAAATTATTAACTTTCTCATTTTTTTAAAAAAAAGTTAAAATGGACATAATTTCAAGCCTTTACTTCCATGATCACCATAAACTTAATTCCCACATTAGTGATTTGGGCACAGTGCATTTAAATGCAAACCTCTACTGTTACTTTGTAGCATCTTTTAAAATATAGCCATTTTAAAGAAAAATATTATGGTGGTGTTCTTTATTTTATGTACAAAGTTAACCTTTTATAATTTTTGTTTTGAGACTTCTAGTTTAATTGTCCTAGTTCTACTAGGGCAGATTCCATGCTAAAAAGAATATATTGTGCTGAATTTGGGCCACCACGTACTGGGTAACTGAGTAGGGAAAATATAACACAAACTGTTCACTGAATAAGTGAAATGATAGAATGGAAATAAGTGTTGATTCTTTTTTCAGCTGTGGGGTTCTCTTCAGCCAAGTGAAGGTTTCCAAAATTACCAATCAAATCTACTATTTGTATTATAAGTAAACAATGCTAGTGAAAATTATGATGTATATATTTTATATGATGTATTTTTAAAACAGAGCAACGTGTTTCTTGTACAAATTTGTTAAATGGACTTTGTGGTTGATATTTCATGCACATCTTTTTTACTCACAGAAATATCATATATTTTAAATCTAAAAAGTGTTTTCTTCCAATTGCTTGATTTTTTTTTTAAATTTTTGAATGCAATCATAGAAAGATAAAACAAAAAATCCAACTTTGTCCTTGGGAAATCCCTTGTGCCTCTTAGAAGATTTTGTTTGATTGTTTGTTTTTTTCCTTGTTTGTTTGTATTTCCCGTCAAAATTCTAGATTCTCTGAACAAAATACTTTATACAAATTAGCTATTACTTTTGACAAAGATATAATTATTTTGGAAAAACTTCTGCTATCAAGAAATATCTACTCTTTGCACAGCGTATTGCAACTATGCAGGCCAGAAACGAGCAGGTAAAAGATAATTTTTTCAAAACTGTGATAGCATTTTTAGCAAATAACCAGAAGCAAGTAGAGAAACTGCTTATTTTACAATATTTTTCTAATAAAAGGTATAAAATAAAACAGTGTAATGATAACTTTGTCCTGAAGACATTATGTGATGGTTTGAATTATAGTGAAATGCTGCCAGAAACCATCTGACTGCAACCATGGTGTGGTTTCACAAGGTGGCACAACTACTCTTCATATTGTGCATGTATGTTTTCCTCAACCAGCATCTAGTCAGGCTCCCAGTGTAGCTGTAAAAGAACTTACCTATATTCAAATCAAGAAAGTATAAGAAAGGTCTCAGGCATAAACAAGATTTCATGGACATTCCAAGGCTTGTTAAAATCAATAAGCAGTTTTCCAATGTTTTTGATAGGAATTTAATATTTTATCCATGGCATGTTTAAACTCTCCTGCCAGGCTTTCTAATCCTGTGTGTGATTAGCTACAGCAGACAACACATTAAACTCCTCAGGGAGAATAATCTCATGATGTTTTAGCTTTTTAGAAATCTTAGTATGATTACAAATACACTCATCTAGTAACAAGAACAAGAAGCTGACACACCCATAATCCTACAAGTTCAATGGGATGGCTTCTATATAGATTCGGAATACTCACAGACTGAAAGAGTAGATTCTAATTAAAAATTCTTCATATTTTGCTCTCTTAATGTTATATATAATTCTTTATATTCTTAATTCAGACTTTGGAAATTTGTCTTTAGGATCAAGAGGGAAAAGTGACATGACGTACAGAAGAATTTTTTTTTCCTGGCTTTACATAACAATCTCAAAATAATGTTATTGCAATGCTAAATGAAGAGGGTGAGTCTTGTATCATTATTTGTCCTTCATCCAAACATTTCAGGTCACAGACTAGAAGGACATTCCATTAGGTGACTTAGATGTCAAATCTGAGTAAAAGTCCTATTTGAGTAAAATTCCTACTTGGAATTCTAAAACCGGGGAAAAAAAGTTGTTTGTTTTCAGCTTGTTTATAACCTCTTCAACAGTTCTTTAAAAAGTGTTACATAAATGCATGAAACCGACATGCTTAGGATCAGACTTCTGACCATACAGATCTCTCCAGCTTTTCCTTTTAAGATGTCACATGGTTCATTGACACTGGATGTTGGAAGAGGGGATATGTATGTGTTTATTGTCACTTTTGTTTTGGTTGGTTTATAATGGAAGACAACTATTCAGTTGTTTCTCTGGGAGCAATAGCTGTTCATGTCTGTAGGCATCCTGTTATTTCCTTTCCAGAGTTTTCTTCTGAGTGGATTTTTTTAAACTTAATTTCGATTTTTATTTACCTTGCTAGATTTTTCTTTTCAAATTGCTTGAGCAGCCTAAAAGCAGTGACCTCCACCTTCCCCAAACTGCACAACAAAGTATGTCACACAGTTTCCTGGCACGAATTGCTGCAGTCTGCAGATTAACCAGTAAGGCATTTGTATACATAGGATATTAATCTTCTATTTTACCTTCTTTTGTTTCCAAGGTGGAAAAAGAAAAAAGACCTCCTGTGGCCAGGTTAATCAAATGGTGCTATTGCCTTTGGTAGTGAAACAATTAGTAAAAGCTATTACAACTAAAACTTTTTCAGTCTTATGAACATATTTTACAAATTCGAAAGAAAACACTACACGGTTTATTTTCCTACTGCAGATACTGCAGAGGAAGTTACACTGAACAAGAAAGGTTTTGTTGTCTCTGCTGTTTTTGTTTGTTTGTTACACATATACATACTAGTAAAGAACTATTGTTTTATTATTTCATTTCCCATATCTGCCTGAAAGCCCCTTAATTGAAACTAAAATTTCAATCTTGAGCTTCCTTCATACAGGCTGTTCTCAGAGTGCATGGAGAATGTGTTTGCTGAGGTCTTTAAAAGTGAAATTTTCTGTTGTGCTCTTTACAACTGTAGCTACCTTTACCAGGATTGACGTACAGGGGATTTCTGTCTATCCTAAGCATTTGGAGACACAACACCTTGCTGACTTTCTTTCAAATGGCAACTTTGCTGACTTTCTTTTAATACTTTCATCTCTCATTAGAATAATAGTAGATGTAGTAATAGTAGTAGTAGTCGTAGTAGTAGTAGAAAGTAGAGTAGATATGCGACAAAACTGGTAAGACAAACCTGTTTAAACCACTTGAGACTGTCCTCCATTCTTGTCCATGGCTATGGGGGTACCTGAGAAGGAAGAGAGTAAACTCTGCTGTCCACCACTTAAAACCTTTTAGTGAACCCCATATAGAGGTGGGAGATATGTATGGAGGTCTTCTATTCGTAAGAGAGTGATTTTGTCGCATTTATTTCTCTTTTAGAGAAGAGGGAAAACAACTACAAAGTACAGACAACATAAACAGTTTGAAATAGCAGTAAAATAGAGCAGGTTAAATAAATGTTCTTATAAACTGCCCATGTAAACTTTTGTGTAGTGAATTTTTTCATAAATAATGGAGAAAATGTTAAATCTAAACGGATTTTCAGAAGTACAGATTTCCCAGCATAGTCTATCATACTATTCAAATTTTGTTTTTATTTAGAGTATGAAGCTCCACGTTTTTCTTTAATTAAATTGCAGATCGTGCAGTTTGTTTTCCCCAAATGAAAGATGGGTTTAGTAATAGTTGATGTCGCAACATCATCTTGAATCTAAAATTTTAATAACTGATGAATTTTCAGCATTGCAAATAATTCTAGCAGATACAAAGGTTTCGTTTTTAGAAATACCTATTGCACTTCACTGACCTCGGTCTGGAACAGAACTGAATATATGAATATTAGAATTGACTATGTGGACAGTAGGAAAGGAACGAGATAAGGCAGTTGGCGTCCTGCTTCACTAGCTGTCATTTCTCTGCAAGAAAATTCTGGTAAGACTGTGTTGGGGATTAGGTGTATTCCTTTTGTTTCTCTCTCTCATGGAATTTTGTCCCATCTGTTGCTAAGAAACAACAACTACTGATACTTAAGAGAAAAAAAGACGCGGCTGGGAGGAGGCGGGGGAAGGATGCAGTTGGCTACTCTCTTTACCTGGGTAGTTTTCCCTGGGAAAGGCAAAGACACCTCGGTGAGGGGCTGGGCTCGGCTCCTCCTCCCTCTCATCGAAGGGGAGAGAGGCTGCCGTAACTCGAGGGAGAATTCGCCATCACTGCCAGACTCCGTCTCCTGCTGCCCAACTCTACCGTGAGCGAGCTCCGCTGGTGCGAGCGGCCGCTGCGCCGGGACCTCATTAACATCCTACCTCGATAAAAAAGGATCCTTTCACCAATTGCTCTGGCGCCTCAGGGGACACCCCGGGACTCCCGAGCCTCTCCCCACTTAGTGCTTCCTGTGGTAGTGGCAGGTAGGATTCACTTCCCAAGTGCTGCTTCACAGGAGGCAGGAAAAGGGTTGGCACGAGATATTCAGCCTTAACTCCGCCCTACCAATTTCAGTTTGAAACCCCCGTAAGTATGATATTCTTTAAATAACTTGCACCTGCCTTGTAAAAACAGAGATACTGAGCTATGCTGATCGAGGGTTTGTTTCCACAGGTGCAGGGAGGGCGCTGCCAGCTGGAAAGTCACTTTCCCTGGTCCCACCAAAACCCACCTCCTGCCGGGGACACTGGCAAGAAGCGAGGAAAAAAGTCCACCAGTTTCCTCAGAGCCGCTTTGTTCTTCTTTTTGTTGTCTCTGCCGTTTTTGTTTGTTTGCTACACATATACATACTAGTAAAGAACTATTCTTTTATTATTTCATTTCCCATATCTGCCTGAAAGCCCCTTAATTTCAAAGTTACAATAGTTCAGAGGGAAGGGGGTCTTTTTGTTCTTTTTTTTCCCCCCCCATTCCAAGAGAGGTTCCCACCTTCCTTGGCAGACACCTGTTTTTTCAAACCGAGACAGACCATAAGGACATAAAGAGCAGATCTCTCTTGAAAGAAAGGGAGAGAAATATTTATCCAAGATCTGACTCAGTCCAGTGCCCAGTAAAATAAATAGAAAAGGCTTCAACCATAATCAGTTGGATGCCTGTGAGGGTTAGTAGATTGGACATATATTCCAAAATAAAACAGTACATAGAGCCATATATACAAATGGTTATAGATCCAGATGTTGCAATAATACAAAACACAATGCAAAAATACAAACTCAGCCATAAACCCTGAGGAGTTTTGGAACATAAGAATAAAGACAAAGACCAAAGACTATTTATTTGTTATGATACCATTAATGCATATGATTACCCCGGTGTATCAATGAATATGCTCTACAAAAATGTTATAGGATGGCTGGCAGGTACAACTATTGCTCTGTAAATGATGTCTGTATGCTTCCCTAATGAAATCAAATGCCCAAGGGGAATTTCAAGCTTAAGAGTTCCTGTAAGTTTGCTCTACAAAAACAATTGAAATTTCATTATCTTTTGCTGGTGGCTGTGCTAGCTCTGATATCAGCTATTTTTGTGGGGTGGGCACATTATTTTCCATCACTTAGAAGTAAATGCTCTAATTTTTTTTTTTTTTTAAGTTATTACATGATTTGTGGTGATATTTAAAGAATAGCGAAAAAACAGTGAAAAAAGTTTGGGTTTGGCCCAAACTACTGCATATTTTTCAGATTTCTCTGATAGAAATAGCTCCAGTCCTCTCAATAATTAATATTGTCCAGTCCTAATTTTCTCCTTTCTTGCATCAAGCTTATTCACTTGCCACCACTTTTCTGAGGCTTTTATTTTTGGTTTTAAAAATGGCATTCACTGCCATTATTCTTTCTTAATTTCTTAATGGAACACTTAAAGGGCAGCTAGATTTAGGCAATGCTTTCCACCTATGGTTGCTATGAAGAGAATATACATGGTGTTTTAGATACCCTTTACATGGTTTTTAAAGGCATTCTGGACACAGATACAGGATGGTTATTGCTAACCACTAGATGCCACCATTGCTCCTATAAAAGCGGTCCAGTCTATGTGTCCATTAAATCTCACAAACCTTCAACAGATTTCTCTGCAGTGTATCAAAATAGTGGAATAGTATTGCACTAAAAATATAAATGGATATAGATACCCACCTTATATTCAATTTATTTGTAGATTATTTTGATAATACACAACACCTCAGGGTCCATTTTCAACTCAGAAGTGTGTAAAGGGCTTTACAGTCACCTCTCATGGGTTTACCTGCTCTTTTTGTGACAAAAATAAGAGCTGTCAGATCTGAGGAGCTGGTGCAGCTGACACTGACTGGAGTCATTTCAGTATACGCATAATCAAGGGAAGCGGGTGAGTGCCATACATTGTACCTCTGCAACCCCAGAGCAGTCAGTTGTCTGAAAATTTAGGACACCACTATGATGGGGCTGTGTAGGTCTCAAGGAGCCCTTACTACTGGAGGTTGTACTGCACATGACTCACCACACCCCAGCAACTCCCAACTGTTTGCAAGGAGCCAGGGGCAAGGGATGGGAGGTGGTATTTTAAAATATAAGGCTTATACAAAAAGCTGAGACACTCGTAACACCAGTTATGTCCATTGGTTTTACAATGCCATTGTAAAACCTTCCTGGCGGACATCCTTTTCACTTAGCTTGTCTGTTACTAGCTTGGGGAAGACAGACCCTGGATCTGCTACCTTGTTACTCACACAGTATCTCCCATAGTGTTCCTATGTCCAGACACAACACTTGGGCTGCTATTTTTAGTGGTGACAGCTGAAGTGAATGCCTAGTGCCTTACTGATTGGTGTTATAAACGTGCCAGCCTGTGTGCACACAGGGAGGAAATTAATCATGGACTACTTGGAAAGGACAGTCAGTCCTGGGGAAGCCATAGGGTATGTTTCCTGAGCCTGATGCTTCTACATCTCAAGAAACACAAAGAGCACAGCCAGCTCACTGCATGTGGTGGAGTCACATGGAAAAACTGCAAATTACTCCAGTGAGTAACCTCTTCACAGCTAAACACTGTGCAGAGTAGACTTGCTTTGCTAGGTGGGTAAAGCCATATCTGTATTTTTGCAAAAAGGCTTGAATTTTTTCTCTCATTATTTGCATACTTTTGCTAACATCACAGAACACCAGCCTCCGTACTCCTCCTCCCACCTTGACAATGTGTCTGACAATTGATAAAGTCACAGGAAGTGACAGAAGTCACAATGCCACAGATTAGCCACAAAAATGGGTGGTTTTGCCGAAAACTATTAAATATCTGCTACTGGATCTGCTGTATTGATGTATTTCAGTGAAAAGACAAATGGATGTGAGAACCAATTTATGGCTTTTGTTGGAGATAGACATCTTGCACAATTAAATAAGAGATGCATATAAATATGGAGGATATGCAGGCAACCTTAAACTTCAGAATTAAAACTGTCCCACAGGCACAGTGTCCTGAACACTTAATTCCTGCTGTCAGTCATCCTGGACTGTGGACAGTGCCATTACCAAGAGATTCTCCAGAGGCCAGAAGGATGAGGAAGCAATGCTCCAGGATCTTGGAGCTCACGAGAACCAAATCTCATGAACCAAAGCTTCCAGAACCAAATATCTTGGAGCTCATGAGAACCAAATATTAACAATACAAATAATACTAACACTACTAATACTAATAATATACTCAGGCCGTGGGAACCCAGGCCACAGGAAAAGGCACTCTTCTTAGCTGGAGAGTCGTTAACTGTGGAGAGCAGAAAGCAAAGGCCAGAGCAGGGCAAGAGAAAGGGCTTCTATCCTCTCGACACGACACTCCGGACCTGCCTTCCAAGACCAGCCCTCTGGAGGAGACGACCGGGCGGAACGGTGCTGTCCGGCGCTCCGTGGCCGCTCTCGGATAGTGCGGAGCCGAGGCCGCTGATGAGACCCCGACCTCGCCCGCTGCGACAGCGGGTCGGGACGCACTGGGGCATCCAAAGGTAAGCGAGGCTGCCGGGGCCAGCCCCACCCCTCCGCACCGCCGGGCGGGCGGCCCCGGGCCCCGCCCTGCCCCCGCCCCAGCGGGCAGCAGGGTCGCCGGCGGGCGGCGGGGCCGGTCCGGGTGTCGAGACCGCGGTGCGGGGGATCCTCGAGAGGCATCTAAAAAAATCGTTTCCTTCCGGAGCGGCGGCGGCGGCCGCCACTTCTCCGGCGCCGGCGGAGCCCTCCGGGGTGAGGCGCTCGGCAGCCGCGGAGGAAGGCGGCGGGCGCTGCGCGGGGGCCGGGGCGGAGGAGGCTGAGCGGTGGGAGGGGCAGGGAGGGACCAGCCGCGGCGGGGACAAGGTGCCAGCGGAGCGGAGGCGCCGCCGCTCGCGCTCCGCCGCCCTCCCGCCCGCAGAAGTTTGACTCGGGAGCAGCGCAGCCGCCCGTGCCGCCGCGGCGGGGCAGGGACCCGCGGCGGGAGACGCCGCGCCTGAGGCCGCCGCGGGACGGGGGTCGCCTCCAGCGGGACGCCGGCGGCGGTAGCGCCGCTCCGGGAGCCGCCCCGCCCGCGACATGGCAGCGCGATCCCGGAGACCCTGGCTGAGCGTGGTGCTGGGGCTGGTTCTGGGTTTCACCGCCGCCTCCTGGCTCATCGCCCCTAGAGTGGCCGAGCTCAGCGAGAAGAAGCGGCGCGGCGCCAGTCTCTGCTCCTACTACGGCCGCGCGGCAGGGCCGGGGGCGGCCCGGGGCGCGGCGGCGGCGGCGGGCGGGCAGCAGGCGCCGCCGGGGGCAGCGGCGGTGCTGGGCGGCACGAGTTTCAGGAGCAGCCCTTGGGAGCTGCCGCCGGCGGCGGCGGAGGGCACAGTCTCCAGCCCCGCTGCCGGCGGGGAAGGAGAGCCGGAGGAGGAGGACGAAGGCGGCGAGAAGAGGAGCGGCCGGCCTGGCGGCAGCCACAACGGCAGCGGGGACTGGGGGGGCGCACAGGGCTGCACCAAGCCCCGCAACTTCCTCTACGTGGGGGTGATGACGGCCCAGAAGTACCTGGGCAGTCGGGCGGTGGCGGCGCAGCGGACGTGGGCGCCCTCGGTGCCCGGCCGCGTGGAGTTCTTCTCCAGCCAGGGCTCCTCCGCGCCCCCCGGGATGCCCCCGCTGCCCGTCGTTGCACTGCCGGGAGTGGACGACTCTTACCCGCCGCAGAAGAAGTCCTTCATGATGATCAAGTACATGCACGACCACTACCTGGACAAGTACGAGTGGTTCATGCGGGCGGACGACGACGTCTACATAAAAGGTGACCGGGGTGCATCCCGCCCGCGGGAGGCAGGGAGGAAGGGGATCGGTGGCTGGTAGCCCGGCGGAGTTCCACGGTGGGTCGGGGAGAGATTCGGTTCCCGCCTGGGGCGGGGAAAGCGTGGGGTTCTTCGACATCCCACCGCCCCGCCGGCGTTTGCTTCCAGCCCCAGTGTGCGGGGCATAGGGAGCCGCCCCATCCCTGAGGGAATCCCGACGTGCCCGGGGAGGGCTGTGTCTGCGGAGGCCGCAATTCTTTGGAGAGCCAAAACTGCGGGTTGGATCACGCCGGGCACGGTGAGTGGTCCCTTGGATGAGCGTGTGGTCTCGGTGCTGCCGTCCCCGCCCTCGCTTCCGTGGCGTTCCTCCGGACGAGCCTCCGCCGTGGTCCGGCGAGCGGCGGGGCAGTGCAGGATCCACGACCCGACCGCAGGGTGTCTGGCGATCGCCCCTAGCCCCGGCCCTCCCGGGGGAGTTAGTGCGGGACTCCCCGGGAGCGGTGCTGCTGCCAGCGGTACCAGCTCTCCGCCCGCCTCCACCCCGGGCTGGGCGAGCGCAGTCCCGCGGGCTCCGAGTGGAGCTGCTGCTGCTCAGTGCAGCGGGTGCCTCCGGGCAGCACCAGCCCTGCTACCGTGCGAGTTTCATAGCACGGTCAGGACGTGATGTTCTGCAGCCTGCTTCCTTTTGGTCTGCTCTTGAGGCTGGCATTGTTCGTACCGTGTCCCGCGCGGGAAAGGGAAGCTAAAGTTGAAAACCTAAGCCCAGGTTGTGAGCTTGGTTGCTTACACTGTTGTGAGTTCATTGGTGGTGGCTGTACCTTTCCCTGTTTGTCACTTAATTTTGAGTCGTTTAATAGGCTGCCTGTTCATCAGCGGTCATTCACTTGTCAAATACTTGCAGATGTACACATGTATATATGTATACGCATTCAGTTACAGACCTAAAGTTGTGTTTTCTTTGAGCTCATTTCGAAGTTGTACTGCACTTGTCTTTAATTGATTGCATGGAACCAAATTAAACCTATCCAGAAACTTTTAATTTCAAATAAATATTAAACAAAGTTTCCTAAAATAACTAGCTAAGGCGTTTGGAGGGAACTGTATAAACATTGTAACACTGGAACTATTTGAAGCTAGAAGGAGTTTTACTTTCTTTCCAAGGATTAGTCTGTAATCAAACATGTTTTTCTTAGTTAATTTAGATTTGCTTTGGCGTTTTCAAAAATTAATCCTATTTAAATATTACTTGGTATTTCCCATCTACTCCATTTCCTCCCCAGCCTGGGACTATATTGGCCAAATTGTCCAACTTTAGGGACTTCTGTACTAGCTAGCACTTTCCATCAGTATTGTTTGAACAGAACAAAGTTCGCTGTTAAAAATTTAGTTTTGACCACATTCCAGCTTTTGGCTGGAAAGAAAATGTCATTGTAATGTTAATTTAAAAATACCCGTTAACTTGTCCAATAATGTTTTCTGTGAGGTGCAGGATATTGCTTTGGAGGTGATTTCCTCCAACAGTGTCAGGTACTTGTTATATTTTTTATAAAAGCTTGAAGTACAGGAAAAGAGATCCCTGGCAGAGTAGTCAGAGAAATAACAGTCTTCTTGTCTTTTTGTCAGGTGAAAAATTGGAGGAGTTTCTTCGCTCACTGAACAGCAGTAAACCTCTGTATTTGGGGCAGACTGGTCTGGGTAATATTGAAGAACTCGGAAAACTGGGGCTGGAGCCTGGAGAAAATTTCTGCATGGGAGGGCCTGGAATGATCTTCAGCCGGGAGGTTCTCCGGAGGATGGTGCCACATATAGGTGAATGCCTTCAAGAAATGTACACCACTCATGAGGATGTGGAAGTGGGCAGGTGTGTCCGGAGGTTTGGAGGAACTCAGTGCGTTTGGTCCTATGAGGTAAGTGACACTGTAAATTGTAGTGTGCTTTTTGTTTACAGAGTTTTTCATCTTGCAAGGTAAGTAGCTGTGTCTGTAATCTCTTTCCACCTTAATTATCTTCCAGTGCTTGCATCAGGAAGTGAACTGCAGACCCCTAAGGAAAAAGAGAGGAAAACATTCACAGCATATTGCTGTAATCATATTTATTTATACTTGCGTCTTACAGTTTTTGTTGGTGACAATTACTGCAGCCATGTTGTAAGCGTTGCTATGCTGTAATTTGCTAGAGCATTACCTAGAGAGTTTCAAAGCAACCCTTGACAGGAAGCTGTTGTATTTGATATATATACTGTTCAGGACAGGTTGTTTAAGGCAGATCTTTTCAAGTTTGGATAAGCAGGAGGCATATCTACTTGATCTACATCACAGTATCTTAAAATATATTGTGGTATTTGAAGAATTACCTGTATTTTCTTAATTACTCAGATGTATTTTATTCAAGTTCGTTATTGACAAAAGCAGAAAGAGATGTTGTTTGCTCGGGTTTTTTTTTTTTTTTGATACAGAAATGGAATTTATTACACTGCCTTTCTATGATACAACTTTAATAGTGTTTTTCTTAGCATAGAACAGTGTTAAAATGGATTAAGAACATGTGCAGTGTAACAAATTTTCCTATGCTGAAGTAATTTTAGGAACAAATTACTTCATTCAGTAGTAGTATTTTCTGAAATAACAGGGGTCTGTTGCAGTACCCGAAAAGTTTATCTGCAATGCTATAACTAAAATTCATGCTGGTTTCTCTGGAATTATTGTGGTTATTTGCAAGGCTATCTTTGTAGATAAAAACAAGCTAAGCATACAACTACAAGAAAAGGTAAAGGATGAAACCTAATATGATGAGTATTATGTCACTTACTTTGATGAATTCTTTAATATTATTATGTGCTTGCTTTTGTGGTGCTCCCTCATTAATCAGGAAAAATCCATTTAAAATTCATTTAAATGGGCCACAGAAAGAGGTTATGTGGTATTTAGTGTCAAAAAGTGAGAAAAAACAATTAATTTTGTGTAATTTCATTTTAATGAAAGAAAATAATACATGCTTGGTACTAATTAGGTAGAAATTTTAGGTAGGCAAATCATCTTTACTTCACAACAGAAAGATGATTTTCGAGACTATTTCATTACGTGTTGTAAATGCCTCTGTGAGATTATACACATCTCTGTGAGATAATGTGTGGCTCTGGCAGAGTAGGGAAGGCATTTATGGTGTTGATGGAAATCCATGTAGAACTACATAGGACCAGTGGTTCCAAACCAGCCATCCAGATTGTGTGGTACATTGGCAGCCTAACCTGACACGCTGATGTATTTGAGCTGTGTCATTACAAAGCTATTTTCCAGTCCTTATGGGCATGGGATGCTTGCTGATCTGTATCAGGTGGCAGCATTAAGATTCTGCCTTGACATTTGTATTGTGGAAGGGATTTTTGGGTTTGTGTTTATGGCTTGACTTGAGGAGAAATCTGTGGAAGGGAAGAAAACTGATAGTATTGTTATCATGTTTAGAATTTATTTTGATATTGAATGTCAGGAAATGTTGGCCTCAGACACTGATCCTAAGGGGGATGGAACAAAAAAAATACAGTTTCAGAGACTGGTTTGTATGACTGCCCAGAAGCTCAGCTTTTTATGGTAGGATTGAGGCCTGAAAACAAACTTTTTGAAAAAAACTCATGCTTGTATGGGATCAGGAATAAAGTGACACCAGTCTTGGTTGTCAGCTGCTCTTGAAGGACCTAGGTCTATGTAATAAAGAATAGAAGAAGAAAAAAAAAAAAGTGTTGGGCATTGCAATAGTCCCTACTAATTTCTGGCCAGTATTTCTGTCTGATTCTGAAGAATCTTTGACTCTGTTGCCAGTGCAGAAGCTGCTTGGGAAAATGCAGATGATTAAGACAAAGCTGCTTAGGATGTTATCCCATCATTAAACCTATTTAGATGGGAAGGAGGGAAATGGGGTGTCTGGAAAGGGAAGCTGCATTTGTGCTTTGGCATAGTTTGTGATGTGCAACAGTATGATACTCCACATGAGCAGATCTATATGTTGCAGATTGCTAGATTATTCGGTGAAAAGAGTGATTTTTTTTTTCTCCCCTGGGGCACTGAAACTGTTTCTGTGTGCCTTTTCATTCCTGTGTTAGATTAGAAACACTCTCTGTGTCGTAGAAGGGGAATATTCCTTCAGATACATGGGTACAAAATCTAAGATTGAGCCCAGGACTTCCTGTATAGCCAGCTGAACTTTTGTCCTGAAGTCCTCTTGTTCTGTGTAAGTATTAAATGGAGTCCTGTTGAACTGCAAGATTATTGTGATAGTTGATTTTGGTAAGATGGATAATTTGTATTTTGTACGTATTGGTAAAGACCAGTGTAAGCTGGAAACAGTTACATTAAAATTCATAAGAGCTTTGTAGCTCGAGAAGAGTCGAATCACTGTTGCCTTATTTTATACCAGATTTCTTTTCTAAGAACTGGACCATAAAGTCAAAGACTTGCTGAGAAAACCTGAAATGCTTGATCTTTACTGGGTGGCTCAGCTGGTGTAGTTGACTGGCTACCTGTCAGAGTTTGTTCTGCTGCTACTTAGGGTCATCCAGTAAGCATATGGTCGCTTATATGCATAATATGCTTGCTGACAAGACAGCTAACAACTTTGACATTTATTTTAAAAGTTGTTTTTTGTTGTAAGAATGAATAAGAAAAAAAGAAATTTATGAGCCTGCAGTGAGCCACTCTTACGTTTTGAGCTTTCTAGAGTTAAATTCTAATTCTTCCAGATTTGAAGCCAGGGCTAAAGATTGGGTCTCCCACGTACCAAGTGACTCACAGCTGAGCCTCTCTCTCTCTGTCTCTGCTGATGGAGCTGCTCCACTCTATATAAAGAATTAGTCGTTAGATTCCTGACAGAGTGAATCAAATGACAGTGTTTTTAGGGTCCTTGTGAAAAATGGAGGACAGAAAGAGGAGGACACTCAAGTTAGTGTCTCTTTTTGGCTGCTGTCCTATTCTGCTGGACTTGTGCAGCCCTGTGGTGAGCTGGAACAGGGGCAGGATCCACTTTGCTGAGCATGAGCATCAGGAGAAAAAGAGGTGGTCATAGCCAGAAAAGTGTCAAACTGCTGTCTTGACAGCAACTTAGATTCAAATTGTCTGGAAGCAAAAGCTGAATGGTAGCCTAAATCTAAACCATTTCCTTGCTTTATGAGAAAGTATCTGCTAGAAGTGTATTTTGGATGGATTGTTTTCTTTCTACACGAGATCCACCCTTGTTCTAGTATATTGTTTTGATTATATTGCTTTAATTTATCCTTAGTTTTGATGATACTGTAATTATTGAGGTGTAATAAACCTGACAAATTTGTCCAAAGTATCTCTGCAAAAAGTCTGTTAGCTTTTGTAAGGTCATAGCATCTTCTTCTTCCCCAGATCAGAAACTATGGATTAAAAGGGCCTTTTGATTTATTTTCAGAATCCATATTTCAAACTATCACTCTCTTTCACTAACTTTGAAGCCTTCAAATGCTTTTATTTTAAAGGAATGAAGAAATTAGCTTGATTTTAGTGAGTCATATATTTTCTATTCTTCTGAAAACAAAAAATATGGTTAAAAAGCTGAGATGCTATGTACTTCCTCGTTTTGCTGTTTAAGAGGGTCTTGAGTATAGAGGACAGTTTGAAATAAAGGGCTGATTGCTTTATCTCACTTCACTTTCCCCCCTTTTGTTGAAATATATTTTGGGTTTCAGAAGACCATTTTGTAATTTATAACCTGAGATTTGAACAGATCAAATAGTGTAGTTCCATGAAATGACTAAATAAAATGCAATGTATGAAGTGGCTATAACAATTGAAGAAGACATTGTCAGGGTGTAAATACTATGAAAGAATGTGGTTTTTTAGAAAATGAAAAATGTTGAATGCAGCATAAAACATCTAAAGACAATTCATTGGTGTATTTGTAACATATATTCAAATGATTGCAAAGCTTTTCTTTTTATAGTCTTTTTCCCCTTTTTATGGATGAAAATCATATTGCATATCTTAAGACAGAAGAGACCCATAAGGATTATCATGTCCAGTGCTTGCTATGCTCACTTAAGACCTAAAAACTACATTCATCCAAAGCATCCTACACAGGATACATCCTATCCTTTGGTATTGTAAAGTTGATGTTGAAAGATAATATGGTACTTTGTACATACAAGTAGTCCACATAAATGATATATCCATTTTTCCAATTGTTTTTTTCCCCCTTTTTTTCCAAAGTTCAAGGACAACCATAGAATACAGTCTCATTATTGCAACATTCTTTTAGTAAAAAAAGTCTCTATTATCCTATTTGTTGTTGATTCCCAGTAGTTACAATAAATATTGCAGTAAATTTCATGGCAAAATGCCTCTTTGGATCAAGCTGTGTACTCAGAAACTTTTCCTTTACAGTGCACTGGTATTTTGACTGTCTCTGGTGGTACTAGAACTTTGTAAACCATTTTATGTGTCTTCCTCTAAAAGTCCTTTATATTTTCTGATTAAATTTAAGTTTTCCTTCCTGATGTATTTTAATCTTTTGAGGCTTTATCTCTGTCCTTGGTGAAGATTAGTACTAAGCTTTGAGTTCAACCTTGCACCAAACAGAAGCATTAAAGGTGTGTGTGCCTTTGATGATGATAGGATAGTATTTTGCTCATTTTGGGTACTGGAATGACCAGTCTTGAAGCAGCAGTGCTCACCCCCACTTAAGCTGTTGAATTTGGACAGTGTCATTAGGTAGTTACATAAATGCAGCCAATACTTTCTAAAAAAATCATGAAACTGTAGAGTGAGCTATCAATGATCCTAGAATAAAAATGCACAGAAGGGTGAACCCTTGCAGTAGGGATCTCTGAGGGTATATGAAGAAAAAACAGATGATCCCAGAGGCCTTAGAACTTTTTGCATAAATGGACATTTTCTGACACAGGATTGCTTGTGTGCTGTCTTAACTGTTTGTTACCAATATCTAGGTGATTAATGATGTTAAGTGTACTTAGCAAATTTCTTTGCTTTATGTGTAACTCACCTGGTTAGAAAAATGAGATATATTTTTATACTATTGTAGTATAGTGTTTCTGTGGGTAAATGCTACAAATAACTGTAAATCATTACATGCATAACCTATTGCTGTAATCATGGTGCTAAATTGGGTCATTACTCTTGCCCTGTGTGGCTCTGTCTGGTCCTCACTTCAGCTGCCAGACCAGACTGCTGTGCAGACTTCCTGCTCTTTCTCTGCCTTTCTACATAAACTCCTGTCATTAATTTGCTCTTTTATTTGGGGAGACTGTCTGAGGGCACTGGCTTTCTTGGGTTCATGAACCCTGGAGGCTCCTTGTCTTTTTAGCCCTTCTTGATCCTGCCATGATCAGCTTGGCTGGGGAATTGTGGAACATCATGGTGAGAAAGTAATCCCTGATACTCGCATGTTCCTGAGTCTTAATAAGTGTTTCCTCGTGTGGCTCAGCACAACAGCAAGAGCTGGAGGCACCACTTTTTGGTGTCTTTATTGTGATGGATGGCAATCCCACAGCTACCATGGAGATGTGCAGAAGAACACACAAGCCTGTGTCTGTGGTCCACTGTACGAGGGCATCTGATCTGTGGAGCCAAGAGCTAAGAGGGCCATTTCTCACCTGATTGAGTGTTAGGGTCTCTTACATTTCTGTCTTGGTTTCAGGTTTAGTGTTCCATGTTTTCTGCTCTGCCCCCAGAGGAGATATTACTTGTGCCTTTTTGGAGTTTTACAGGTCCAAAAATATAATTGTATAATCATGACACCTGCTGCTGAATTACCAAGTTGCTGAGACTCTGGGGCATGTTTTCATGTCCCTGGTATGAAGAATGCATAGCTACACCTTCCTTCCAATGTGTTTTTATCTAACAGCAGCTGTTTTTGTGGAGGACTAAGTGGTCCAACTAACAGCTTTTGACTCACTTGCAAATGTTTGGATATTCTTAAAGACAGTATTTCAAAGATTTTCCTCTTTAGGAATAAGCTCCTGTTTGACTTACCAAAGGATCCCACAGACAAGAAGAAAAAAAGTACCTAAATTATTAGAAATGTGTCTTTAGTTCTGCTTATGGGTATCCTGAACCATGTCTCAGTGTCTCTGAAAGTTTAAAGCTAACCATGTTAGATTTTTTCCCCTCAAGTTTGCTGTCATTTTCTTGGAAATACTTTCTCAAGATTTTTGGCCTATTGGTTCTTTCACAGATGTGTAGTGCAGAAATCTAGGTATTCAAGTGTTTAAAGTTGTTTGTCATGAGCTGATGCAATTGTGGTATTTGTGATATTTCATTTAAACCCATCAGATCATCAGTCCTTACAGCGCCCTATTACTGTACAAGGAATTAATGAGAGTAACAGATGAATAACTGCATTAGTGTCAGCTTTAACTGAATTCAGGAAACAAGCAAGATGAAACCCTTGTTCACTTTTTTTCCTGAAAGTTTTCTGTACCTTAAAATTGAGTAAACCTAACCACACAGGAAACATTGGTTTCTGTAGATGTTTTCAGAATTACCTATGCTTTCAAAGTTTTGTCTTTCCTACAAGTTCTAAAATAACTGTGTTTCACGTGTACAGATCTGATTGTGGTAATTGGTCATGTTTGACTAACAGTTTGGTTAAACTGTCCTGCTTCAGCCTTTCTGAAGATGAATGGCTAGTTGAAATGAGATAGCAGAGAGTTATTGAAAGCGTGTTTCAGCTTCCTAAGGACACAGATAGTCCACAAGTTGTTTCCTCATGCTCCCTCCTGACCCCCAGGGTAGATGGCTTTTGTTACTTGTTCTGGGCTGTTCTTTCTATCTCTTCTCATCCCAACTTAGAAAGATGTCACAGAGATAACTTTTTCCTGACTTTGACTTTCCAACTCCAAATCTTTTGAGATCAAAAGACATACTTCTACTGAAATAGAAAATGCTCACAAAAGAGAGAGGCTGGAAGTTGTAAACAAGGGGAGTTACAAAAATTATTTGAAATAAAACTAATTAAATGTACTCTTGAAACTTAATGGAATATTACAGTAGGAGATATCTTTTTTTAGAAGAATAAACTTTCTCTTCCTTGGGAAGAGTATCTTTTTTGGGAGTTTTCTTCAGGTAGACAACTAGGCATAAAACGTAGCTGGATCATTTGAAGTCTTCTTGCTTTATTTTACGGTTCTCATTACCAAAACATTTGCCAGTTCTTTTCAGTTCTTATGTGAGAAGGCATATATTAACTCATCATCAGCATATGCTGCTGTACTATATTCTCTGCAGTATATTTTTATTTTGTTACTTCACTGCATTGCATAACACAAAATACTTGAAAAATACCTCACGTATTAAAATTGTAGCAAGAATTGCCAGCTTTGAGGAGTTTATTCCATCAGACCAGTGCTGGGTACTGATTTAAGCTCAAGATTAGAGCTAGGTTGGTCACTTTTTAGTACATATTTGGAAATGGGGAGCAAATAAATGTGTAGTTCCACCTCCGCTGCAATATTTTTAGCTTCTGGTATTACTCTAGGCAAAGATTTTTGGCGTGCCTGTAAGAAATCTTTTAAAGCATTCATATACTTTCAAAAATAAAGAACATCTTGAACTAGAGGTATAATTTTAGGAAATTCTGGAGGAGGATAAGGTGCTTGGTAGCTGATACAGGCTTCTTGAATGCTGTTTTATGTATGATTTAGTCTTAAAATGAACCTAGGAAAGGAGTTAGCTTTTTTTAAAATGTAGTGGTGTTGAGATACATTTCCATTATCTTTTGTGTAGTACTCTTGAGATACACTTTCAACACACTGGTTGAAGTTTTATCTTTAATAAAATGAACCCTTAAAAATATTAAAAAAAAAGGCTTAAAATAAGTCTTCTGGAGTATGTTGGTTTAGCCATACAGTTGAATACTGTAAACTGAGACCTGAGGTTCTGACTGGATAGATTGTTTGGTTTTAATTTTTAGTTTGTGATATTTTATTTAGAAACTTGAAACTGTTCATTTTAGTAAGTTTAAAATAGGATGGTAAGCTTTTTATTTGTTTGCTTTGGTTTTTTTAATTTTTATTTTTGTATGTGTACTTGTTACTTTGAAGGACTTTATGCTTTCAGGAGTGTTTTAAGGTGTTTTGCAGTGCTTTTAAAACATTTGAGTCCCTAAACTTTTGCTTTTTAAAAAAATCATTATTACTATTTTTTTTACAAACATTCAAGGGCAAGTTAACATCTGAAGGACAAAAATCTGATCACCAGGTACACAGCTTCTTTTGACTCTGCATTTGACCCCCTCATTGATGGGGTCCTTTCTGAGTACAGCATCTGTGAACGAGCTCCTCATGGTGTATGAACAAATGCATTGAAGAAATGAAGCATTTCTTTAATGGTATATGTGTCTGCAATGCAGTGGAAATATATGTGTCCTTTGCTGCTCCATTTTCTACATAATTACACTGTAATTCTGCATGCACAGAAATGTGCATTTATACATATGTGTATGTGTAAAGCTTGTGCCTAGGTGATAACCAAGATTTTTGGGGCATCAGTGAAAGTCCTTTGGAGAATAAGCTGTGCTTCTAAGTAGTTACTGCAGTCCCTCTACTGTAAAGCTTAAGAATTTAGCTTTCAGTTTGTTTTAAATTTATCTTTCCAGTTAGATCTGTGTCTTTCTGTTTTGTATATATGTATTTTTCTTTGCCTTCAATTTAACATAGTTTTTCAGCCTTCCTTTGAAGTATCTTCTTTACTGCTGCAGATTGTAGTGCACCTATTATCATAATGACTTTTCATCACGGAAAGGGCCCATCTTATGGACCAGCTCTTATCCTACTAGAATTTCACAAGTTCTTATTGTTGATCATGACAAAACACAATGACTTTTTATGCCATTTTTTACCAGTTTGGGGCAAAATTTTCTGAAGAGCACTGAGTTCCAGAAGTCAGGGAATTTAGCTATAACAAACGTAGCTGATGACTAAGCTTTTAGGAAAGTGCTTAACTCAGCATGCGAAACAGTTTTGTTATGTGTTTTTAATATATTTAATTGGTTGCTTTTAAATAATCTGTTAGGTATGGATCTGTCCTGCAAAACAGAATGGAAGCAGATGCTAGTATTCAGCATTCTTTTCTTCTGTGCTATATTTTTGTGGTTTCTTTTTTATTCATTTGATGGGGGGAAAATGCACTTAACTGAGGGTAATTGACTACAATAGAAAATATGGTCAAATGGTAGAAAATAATTTTGAAAAATATAATACTGAGGGGTCCAAGAGGGCCATGTAAGTGTATATGTGTTTCTTTTGTAGGATTTAATGCTTGAGGCTTGCTTAAAGTTATGGAGTGTGTCTGTTACATCCTTGCAAAAATTGATTATTGTTTTTACTTTCAAGAAAGAATTCTGTACCAAAACTATGCATTAGGCATTGCTCCATCCTTGCCATAGAAGTTGGTGCTCATGTCCCCTCTTCCAAATCTGTTAGCCTTAGTTTTTAGCCTGTTAAGTCCAAGAATAAACACATTTCTGTTCTTTGGTTCTGGCATGTATGCTTGAACGTGGCAACTCTGTCATTGGAGGGAGTTAAAAAAGATCTACAGTCTTTGTGGGGCAGAGAGCCTTGAGTGAGCTAAGATTGTCCTTCTTTTTGCAGTATGCTTATCAACTTGCCCAGTCTGAGCTTTGTAACTCATGGCTGTAAAAATATTTTGAACAGTAGTAGCTTTATTATTTTAGCTGTAATGCTCCTAGAAAAACTGACTTCCCATATGTTGGATGAGTGGACTCCTTATTGGGCAAAACACTGGATGGCTGGGCCAGACCGTTGTGGTGAATGGACGTAAATCCCATGGGTGGCTGATCACTAGCACTGTTCCCCCAGGTTTGATTTTGGTGCCTGTCCTATTTCACATCTTTATTGATGGTTTGGACATGGGGATTGAGGGCACCCTCAGTAAATTTGTAGACAGCACAAAGCTGGGTGGGAATGTTGATCTGCTTGAAGGTAGGAAGGCTCTACAGAGACCTGGACAGACTTGATCAGTGGGCCAAGAGCAACTGCATGAGGCTCAATAAGGCAAAGTGCTCGGTTCTGCATTTTAGTCTCAGCAAACCCATGCAGTGCTACAGGCTGGGGGAGAATTGGCTTAAGAGTTGCTCGACAGAAAAAGCCTTCGGGTGCTTGTTGAGAGTCAGCTCAGTGTGAGCCACTGTGTGCCCAGGTGGCCAAGAAGGCAAATGGCATCTTGGCCTGAACCAAGAATAGTGTGGCCAGCAGGACAAGGGGAGTGATCATCCTCCTGTACTTGGCATTGCTCTACCTCAAGTCCAGTTTTGGCCCCCTCACACCTCCAGGTCATTGAGGTTCTGTAGCTTGTCCAGTGGAAGTCAACAAGGCTCATGGAAGGACTAGAAAACATGTATTCTGAGGAATGGCTGAGGGAGTTGGGTTTGTTTACTTACAAGACGAGGAAGCTCAGGGGGGACGCCTTCACACTCTGCATCTCCCTGAAAGGAGGCTGTAGTGAGGTGGAAGCCAGTCTCTTCTACTGTGCCTGCAGTGACAGGATCAGAGGATATGGCCTTCAGCTGAGACCGGAGAATCAGATTAGATATTGGAAAAAGTTATCACTGTTAGGATAGTCAGGCATTTGAATAGGTTATCCTGGGAGGTGGTGCAGTTGCTGTCTCTGGAGGTGTATGAGACGCGTCTGGATCTGATGCTGAGTGATGTGGTTTATGGGTTACAGAGGTAGTGCTGGGTGGATGGTTGGACTTGATCTTGAAGGTCTCTTCCAACCTTGAAAATTCTGTGATTGTGTGAATTCTCAAAGCAGGAGAGGGAAATACTGGAAGGAGGTGGGTTGGAATGACAGACTGACTTGCCTTTGAGTTTGAAAGTTAGAAAAGCAGCTACTACTAATCAGCTGCTTGTGACTGGGTTTCATCCACACAAGTAGGACTTCTTCTGTGAGTTTGTCCTGAAGATAGGATGTGGTGTTAGTGTTCTCTCTGTGTGTGTAGGTGTTTGTATATACCTATGTGTGTGGAAGTATTTATTTGTTTATATTTTAAGTATAATGCAGGTTATTGGTATTTGCCTTTTTACTCCACTTTGGGGAGTGAATAATGGTAAAGACCATTAAATGCTTCTGTGTTTTAAAGTTTTCCCGGGGACTGTTTATTACTATAGCAATTGTTGTGCCTAGAACTATCTGGTAATGTAGGCCCCTCATCCCCATGCGAGAGCACAGCATCAGAATGTTATGTTTCTGTTAAATATGCAGTTCTTTTCTATCACTTACTGCCTGTGTTTTGCTAGTGTATTGAGGGATGTGAAAGCACTTAATCATCCACATTGATCAGAATAGGATTTCCATTAGCTATGTATAGTGTTGATAAAATGCTGATAAAGTTTTGTTAGTTCAGAAGGGGAAAAATCTAACTGAGGACCTCAGAAACAACCATGTTGAAATATGTTCCTGAGTATAGGAGCAGTCAAAATTTTCATAGTTCTGAATGCTGGTGGTACCTTCTTTTTTATATGAAAATATGCTTCAGAAGTAACATTCCTGCAAGGTAAGTCCAGAACTGCAGGAGCTTCCTGCTCATCTCAATTTAAAAGAACTTTGCTGTTGCTTATTGGAACATTTAGTTTAGTACTAAACTCATAATTTTAGTAAAACACTTCATTGTTAATTTTTCATTGCTAAACATCATTTGGGGACCTACTGCTTTCCTTGGAAATGGCCTCCAAAAAGATTCCTTTGAAGGTTCTGTCATAAATCTGTGACGTGGCCAAGAAAAACAAATGATCTGATGTTTTTACTAGTTTTAATGCCACGTTACCTTCACTGTAAGTACGCTCTGTATTCTTTCTAACTTGAAATAAAAAAAAAAAATGCAATGCCCTGAGTTGGGGGGAGAAAGGGATTTTTTTTTTCCTTGTTGAGTTTTATTTGGTTATTTCTGTTTGATCATAATTATATTAGTCAGTTTGGTCCAGCCTTCTCTGCAGAGGTGATGTTAGCCTGTAGAAATGAAGTAACTTTTTGCCCTTATCATATCCATAATGACCATGTAGATAGGTAACAAAAATTGTTGGTGGGTTAAGTATTTCAGTTATATGGGAAAAGAAGCTGTAGTGAGTAGTATAAAAATGAAATTGTAAAGAGTTGCTCTGTTACTTTTTAAGGAAATTTTTTAATGTTTCGTGGTATTCCTTGCTTGCTGGGGAAAAATACATAATAGTGAGAGATGTTAAATAGAGTTTTTGGCCTCTGTTAATCAGTACAGATAATAAACCAGCAATGCTCTTGTATTTAACGGGTTGAAATTTCCATTCATTCATAGACTCTGAGGAGGTATTTAAGATACCTTCCACACGTCCTACCATTAGTTTTTTATAAACACATTGAGGTCTGTGTAAAATAATAGGATTTTCCATTTTACTTGTACTGTGCCTCTGGAATACTGTTGTATAAATGCAGTTTCCTCAATAAGGGGCACTTTAAACTTATTTGAGGCAAATATGCAGCCTTTTTTTCTTCTATGAGCTGTTATTATTTACTTTAAAAAACTCCTGTTTTTTTCCCTTGTATCTATATTGATAAGGTACTATTGAGCTTTAATTTGATGAGGTATAAAGATTCATGATTCTCTTGTTCCCTTAATCACACTTCCTCTCATTTGCCTCAGTTTCTTTTTTTATTTATTTAAATGTATGATCAGGATTATGTATGGTACTATGTGTGGGAACTTAGTGTGATACTCAATGTTTAGCCTTGCTACTGTGGCTCTGGAATCCATTTATCATTTTTAAGGCTTTGTCACTCTGTAAATTCATCACCATTTTTCTGTTGGTTAGTACTGCCAGCTCAGTGTCATCTTTGGCTGTTTTCACCTACTGAATTTCTGACTGGCAGAACATTCCAGTTGTGTTAAAATTTACTAGTGTAGTAGTTGCATTGTTTAGTCCTGTTGCTATTGGAAAACTGTGCCATCCTAAACATCATGCCGCAGTATCAGCCGAAAATGGCCTTTTCTTCTGTAAAGGGAGTGTTCCTGGTTCTCATTGTGACCTCCACAGCAAAGGAAGATGCTATGGTAGTATGAGCTTAAAGTCATACTTTAGTAGTCTTAAGCTGCACTAAGGGAAATACAGGGAAAGGTTTTTTACCAAACAGTATAAAGTACTGGAATTGTCTGCCCGGGGAGGTGGTGGAGTCACTATCCCTGGTTGTGTTTAAAAAAAGTTTGGATGTGGCACTCGGTGCCATGGTTATTTGAGGTGTTAGGCCTGGGTTGGACTCAATGATCTTGAAGTTCTCTTCCAACCTAGTGATTCTGTGTGAGAGGGAATGTATTGTGTGACCATGTCCCATGTGGAAAGTGCCAGCTGTTGTGTCCAGTCTACTTGTGCCTCCTGGCAGGACAATGGTTAGTGAACAAGAAAGGTTTCATTTTATAAAGAGCTAAGTCACATTATGGTACTTGTTGAGGGCTTTAATTCCAACTAAAGGAAGCAATTCAGTGCATTTTAGAAGAAAGTAACTTTTTGGGTTTTCAGCTTTATCCCATCATTTGCCACTTTCTTTTCTGCTGTTCATTGTTAGTTAAATGACTCCAAATAAACATGTTGATGATCAAAAACCCCCAAAGGATTATCTTTGAACACTGGACTTCCTTTTTCAAATCTATTATGTAAAGCTGAACATCTATAGAAGACAAACATACAGTAGTTTCCCATTTTGCTCTGCACCCTTTGTAGCAAGGACAAATGAGAAATGAATTCTGGAGTCTGCTGGCAGAGTTGCTGTTTCTGGGTAAAACACGTTGACTGTATAATTCAGGTCCTTTTGTGCTAAGAATTCATACCTAATTTAGAAAAAAATCCTTTGTGTACTGTTCATGAATGCTTTAATTCATGAAGAATTGAAGTGGAAGATTCCAATTAATTGTTTATGGAAATAAAGGTTGAAGAAGTATGTATGTATATGTGTGCACACACACGTGTGTGTGTATGTAGGTATGTATATATATGTGACAAACACTAAAAGACCGTGCCACTCCTTTGCAATGTAACAAACAGCTTGAGGCAATCTCCTTGAAATATCTAAAATAATATACAAAATCTTAAAAGAGGTTTTTGGCTAGGTTGGCAATCATGTTCTTGTGAAAACAAGTCTTGCATAAATGCATGGATTTTTTCCAATGTGGATGCTTCTTCAGAGCTTTTAAACTTCAGTAATAAGCAGGAAATATATGTGTGTTAAATCTTATGTGTGCCTATATTCCTTAGGCAGTTTAGTTCGTGCCTGTATGTTCAGGTTGGCACCAGTCCTGCAACTGATACCAAACCAATGGCACAGTCATTGCAGTGTAGAAGCAGTCTGCTCCTGTCAGCTCTGGCAGCTTTCTTGGAAGAGAGTTGTCAACTTTTGTAGAACTTAGCTTTTCCTAAGTAAATAAATTAATGCAAGTTGTAGACCTAAAACTACCTTTGGAGTTTGCTTGCAATGGTCTGTGTTACATGCTGATATATCCTTTGGTATGAAAAGATATGTTTTCAGTGCCTTTTTGGCATTCAAAGGATGAGAAGAGCCATAAAACTCTCGAGGAAGCTCTGAGAGGCCTTAGTACGTGCAGGCATTAAAGCTACTGCCCATGTTCTGAGCCAAGATGAAATCAGTCCACCTTCTCTCTTTGCCCTGATAGAAATCTTTTTATGTCCTTCATTTACAGCTGTAGCAGGGAACCTGTGGCTTGTAGGAGAAATGTGGCCCTTGGATTTGTCATAGTCTGCAGCAGCTTTTTTGTGTTCTGGTTTCGGGTGACACAAAGCCATGTAGGAGCAGGAAACACACCAAAGCATTTGGTTTAAGAGGAGTCATTTCTCCTCTAAGGAAAATTTGTCTCCTCTCCTGCCTTGCTGCACTTGCTGTCTGTGTACATCCCTTTAGCCTACTTTGTGGGAAGTCTCTTCAATTTAGATTTCAATTAAATGTATGTCACATACTGAATATAGTGACTTACTTTCTGCCATAAAATTGCTTCCTTGCTCAGAGCTTACATCCCCTTCATCCTCTGTCTCTTTCTATGGCTTTGCCCTTTGTGTTTTGTTGCCACTTGGTCTCGTTTGCAGTAAAATTTTTCCTCTGACTATTGCCTCTGCTTTTGAAGTGACATGAAAGCCTATAAAACCATACAAAATTGCACCGTGGTACTGTGGAAGTGAAACTGTTTCAGTAAAAGCTGTGATCTGTCTATGAAAAGAAAAAAAATTCTTTCTAATGTAATAGATGTGCAAGGCAAACGTATTAAAGGGATGATGTGGGCTGTTAATGTTTCCTTCAGTGGTTTGAACACACATGCAAAGTGGAGATGTCATTTTCAGTGCATGAAACATTAATCACTTTTGGAGGTTATTAAGGAAGGAGTATGTTTTTTCTGTAGCTTTTTTTACACCAAGGTCTCAGAAAAGTAACTTATAAGTAAGCTGCTTGCTTCAATCAAGAAATATGTCCATAGACACTTCTCAGCTATATTCTCTTCCTCAAATCTTCAGATTTTTTAATTAATATATATATTTTCTTAAGAATACTGCCACTACAGTCTTATATATCCAGAGAAAGTCTTACAATTTTTTAAAGGTTTTGCAGTTTTGCAGGAAGCTGGCAACTGGAAGGTAATTCTCTGAGGTTGGGTGGAGTATAGCTTAATGCTGTGTCAATCTGTGGTGCAGTCCATCCTGAGTGTGGTACACTTTTCCTCACACAGTGATAATGGCATTGAAGATGGTGCTCTACCTTCTTCTTTTGTGTTACCCCATAGTGCTGAGCAGCTGAATGCCATTACCTGAAGTGTTGCTTTGACACCAGACATATTTTAAGATACACTCAATTTTCTTGGGGCTTCCTGTGCACCTCTGTGTCTTGAGTATTTTTTTAATTGTCTTTATTATTATTTATCTTCAGTATCTTTTTTCAGTGGCAAAAGGTTGTGTAAACTGCTGCTGAACTCATAAGACCACATTTATTATACTTACCCTTTTTGTTCACTCATGATCCTAGTTCTTCAGCTCTTAAATATTAGTGACACATAGCATTCTTTGTTGCAAGTTTTCAAAACCTGAACAATGTAATCTTCATGGGACACACCTTCAAAGTTTTGCCTAATAAGAGGGCAGTAATAGCTTTTAGAAAGCATTTTTAATGTTTAATAATTTCATGCACATTAATACCGTAATGTTTTCCAGATGGTGAAATCACAAAGCAATAAAAATGCTTTCACCCTGGTAATGTGTCTGTCTCCCTGAATGCCTGCAGCCATGTTCTCTGTTCTAAATCTTTCAGATGCAATCAGTTAAATGTGGTTAGTTCTCAAAATTAGTTGGATGGGAGACTTATGGAAGACATTAGGTGATTGAAAGAAATGATCTTGGCAGTACCTGGTGCATTTCTCACTTTCCTTAATGCACACTCAGGGAATGCCTGCAGACCAGAGTGAAGAGTGGAGCTCCTGGGGTACTGCTTGCTGAGGTACTTCCTCTAGAAGAGCTATTGATCGTGGTTCTCGCAACCAGTGACCCGAAGAAATCCCATGTTAATCTGCTTGACAATCTTTGTCCAACTTTTTCTGTTTTATGGCCAGCCTACATAAACCTCTTTGAAAATTGTTGTAGTATTTCCACGCATTATTAACCAGCTCAACAACGTTAATTTTATAGCTAGATGGATTCTTGTCCTGTTCAAGAGCTGAACTATTCAGAGTTCTGCACAAGTGATTGGAAACTATTCCAGTGTTCAAGTGGTTTATGATTTTCATCAAGGTAACTTTTTACTCTGTGTGTGCATCGTAAGTAATCAGCGATAGGCAAAGCCGAATCGGTTGTTTGGATTGTGAACTGCTAGTGCATACTGTTGGTCTGGCTGCAGAGTTTCTGAAATAGGATTGTGAAGTGTTTCTGAAATGTACGTACAGAAAAAAATATGTACTTTAAGAGGGCATATGCTCTCAAGGCCAGATGCTAGCAAAGCCCTGCAGACCTGAAGAGATGGAAGCGTGGCTTGGACATCTGCATGATCATCACTGAAGATAGAATGCAAGATTGCGAGATGTTTTTATTAGGCAAAATGAGGATACCTGAACAGGTGCTCAACTGAAAAGTTTTCTATGAGCTCTGAAGAGATGAAAAAGAGAACATGCAACAGTCTTACCAGTCTCTTGTGTAGGTAGAGATGAATGTGACAAAGTGAGCATGAAAGAGGAAAGTGGAGAGAAAGGAAAAAATGTGCTCATCTAGGAAGGCATAAAACCAAATATCTTCAGTCTGGGGTAACATGTTTAGCCTTGCAGAAGGGCCTTGAAATTGAGGACTCTGAACCAAGTGTTAAAGCTGAAAACAGGGAGAGGCTTTCTGTGGTTGTGAATGATTTGTTTCCAGCTAAGGAGATATGTTTGGGGCTCTTGTAGGTAAGTGAAGAAAGGATAAATTGGAAGAACTACTAAATGCTAATAATGTCAAAATATAGTGGTAGTGGCGATAGGATGTTTCAAGCAAAATCAAAGTTGCACTAGTTCAGACATTATGCGGCGGTTTGGAGCTGCTGCCGGCTAGCTCTTTTACCGAATCCACATTCAAGGGTACTGCTTGGTACCTTCCTGATGTTGTGGGTCTGAGCCTCAGGCAGAAATGTGGCTTTGGTGTGGAATAAGAAATGGAGACTCCCACGTGGGTTCCAACTAGGTTTTATTTCACCCAGAGGGCGCACATGGAAGTGAGGTTTTGCCCTTGGCTTTCGGCTTAAGTACAGGGGGCATGTAAAGGGGCAGAGGACAATCTAGAACCAATCCCAGAAAAGGGGGGAGTAACCCAGAACAAGAAGACAATCCGTTGAACAATCTTACACATTAGAGAGGGAGGCAGACTGAGAACTTGCCAAATCACCTCACAGTCCCATCAGAATTTTCCAGGCTTCAGGGCAGGATGGCAGGGTGATTGACAGGACCCACAACCCGGGCAAGATCAAGGGGGTTGGAACATGGGGATATAAGGATAAACCATTACAAAAACAAGGAACAAAGCATGCAGAACTTTAATGAACCTAAAATGCACCACAACAAGATATGATATGTATTTATGGAAGAAGATAATGTGCTCTCACTCTTTAAAAGGGCCAGTTCATTAAGGGTTCATACCTAACATAAAGGACACTTGAGTCAACTGCAGTTTTAATAACAAAAAGCCCTCTCCTTGAGCAGCCTTAAAAAACTGGATTTCTTTTTTTTTTTTTTACAGTTCTCCTGCTTAGTTTAGTTTCCTTTATTTGTTTTATAATTAATTTTTATTTTTATAGCTTATGTGATAGGCACCCAAATCAACACAAAATTAATAAAGATTTACAAAAAAGCAATCATTCATGCATGCAGGAGTGAGAGTCAGTTTAAAAGTGTGAACCTATATTTTATAGGGATTTGTGACTATTGCTGTTTTGGTTTTTGTTGTTGCTTTTGTTGGTTTTTTTGGTTTGTTTTTTGTTTTATATTTGTTTCCTTTTATTGGGGTTTTTTTTGTGTTGGTTTTTTTTTTTCTCCCCCAGTTTAATGGACTAGTGCTGGCACTCAGGCATCCTTGGTCTGTAATTTCTTGGGACAATAAATCCTCAGCCTTTCACTGTTACCTACACTACCAAAAGTCGCATCAGTCTGTGCAGTAGGCTGCTGTTGTTCATCACCTTCAGTTTCAGAATCCCCATCTGTATCTTGCTTTCTAGTTGAGTGCTGGACTGAAACACCCAGTTCCAGCAACCTGGTTGCCTCACAAACTAAGTCAGACAGGACAGTGTCCATACTGTTAGGTCTATGTCTAGTTAGGTTAATTTTCTGTAAAAGTTTTGATATGGGCCCAGTCTAAGTGCACAACAGGGGGAAAAGAAAGTATAAATTTACAGCTTTTATGACTCCTTATCAACTTAGGGTAATTATTTATAAGTGGAAGTTAGCTCATATTAAATACTGTCAGGCTTATGTTTTCCATCAGATGTTGATTTTCAGACACTGGATAAAACTCAACCTCTTCTTCCACAGTCTAAATGCATAATCCAAATCAAGAGCACCTCTATGCAGAGACTCTGGTACTGACCATTTCAAATAGGCTTCTCAGACCATGGGATGCAATATGGTGTTTGAAGCCAAGATTTTCAAATTCATGGGATTTTTTTTTTTTTACTCTCTACTTGTTGAATGCTTGCCATCTTGCATGAGATATGTTTTGTTTTCAGTCAGTCTATTCTCTTCCTATGAAGAATGTCAATAGAAAAAAATAAAAGGACTGGAAAACATGTTCCTATTTATTTTTTTAGGTTTACTGTTTTGCCCCTTGGCAGTCTCATAATCAAATTTCAGTCACCTTTTGATTCTACCTTGGGATTTTTTTGACACATCTTATTTTTAAACCAGTGTATATGTTATGCTGCATACTATCATTTCATACAGGCTTTCAGCTGAAATTTGTAATTCATTTCTATCAACAGTTATTTTCAGTAAACTTACTGGAAAGCAGCTCAGTTTTTAATATGCTACATTCTAGAACAAGTTCTGCCAGTGTGAGCTAAAGGTAAAATTTTGATGCTTGGGAGATGTAGTTTTTGCAGACTATTTTGTGCAGTACAGAGGTAGAAAAGCAAATCAACCTCAGAACAGCTGTTGTTTAGAAGTCTGTAGTTTACATACACATTTACAGGATTTTTAGTAGTTTGCCTAAAGATAGTAGCTTTAAATATGTCAATTGTGTGGTGATTTATCATCATCAATTTTAGTAATTCTTTTCTACTTACAGTTAATAAAATGTAATTTCTTTTAAATGCTTGCTAGACAGATGATGTTAATTTGTCTGTTTTTCATCCCAACATTTCAAGAACATTACAATGGAGCTAGCAATCCAACATGAAAGCAAATGACCATCTCATAAAAGAAAAAGCCTATAAAGTCAAGTGGAGACAAATGAGTTGTGAATGTTCTGATTTTTCCCTACTGTCATAGTACACAACACTTCCATTATGCCTGTTCATCTATCAAGAAAAGCTCTTTGGGAGGAAGCACTGTGAGGAAATTCTCCATCACCACATCTGTTAGTGTAGAAAGTGGTAGGATACATCATCAGCTGGCTGAGGAATGCAAAGAAAAAGGCAGGAGGAGCCTTCCTTTTGGCAGCCAGAGAGAGGAAGGAATGTGTTCCGCCTTTCTAGGCATGCCAGCCATGGACTGGTAAGTGGTAGTTTTTCCTCCCTTCAGCCCGTGTGTCAGCATCCCCTGAGACCCTCGTTACTCACGGGAGTCTTCACAATCTGGACAATCCTTCACTTGCTGTAACACAGGAGGAAAATTATGTGTTCCTGTGTGAAGGAATTGGGGAGGACCATGAAATAGAGGCTTTTCTGAATGCATTTTTCTTTATTCTCTGACATCGCAACTCCCAGGCTCTGTTCCATCAAAAAAAGGCAGGTATGATTTGCCTTGAAAATTGTCAGCTCCATAAGAGTTAGGGTTTTATTTTTTGGTTCTAAATTATATCTGTGTCATATGCATCCTAGATACTTTAAAATATTCCAAGTGGCATTTCGGTCATTGACTGACTTTCAGTTGAATATTTTTACAGACATTCATTGTGCCATTTTGTCACACAAAATGTAGGAGAATCAGGATATTCTTTTAAGTGCAGAGCATACATATTTCCCTTTCCTGGGGCTGTTTTGTGTAAATCTATAAGAGGCACAGGAAGAAAAAAACCCCCACAATTATTTGGTCAATTGTAGATTGTGACTGGATGCTTAATACTGTCATAACTTCTCTGTTTCATGATTACATTATCAAAACTGATTCATTAAAGGTTTTATTTCCACCTTTTATTTGTAGTTTATACTAATGGTACCATGTTACCAGTATACTTCCTCTGACATACAAGCCAATGTAATTTAAAAGATGCAGGATTTCTCTGTTCTGCAGTAACAGCTATTTTATTCTGTTCAAGTGCAAGAGGAAGATACATGTATATATAATGAACTTGCTATTTATGGAAAAGTGCTTCTGTGACTGCATATGTAAATACCTATTGTGCCATTTCTTTATCCAACTTTTTGCTCAAAATTCTTTTCCTTTGATTTTTTATTGGTCATGATGTTTCGTTCTTCCTGAAAAAGCTGTAGTCCAGCACTTTCTCCCCAAGATAGTGAGACCTTGTAAAAAAACCTCTGTATGGATGATAAACAGCATTGAGGAGTTTAGTACCACATGAGTAGTTTCTTGATTTCAGCAGCTTTGCTGATAGACTAGGCTTTACTATGTGACTGTGTACTACTTCTATAAAGAGGTATCCTTCAACCTTTTTAATAAAATATACTGTGTTCAAAGACAAGCAGCGTATGTTAATTGCCTAGCTCAAACCCATAGCATTCATGAGTTGTACTACTGTGGAATGACAACATGCTTTGCATGTTATTTTTTATTATTTCTTCTGATCCCTGGGATAAAGCGTTGTAATTTTTCCCATCTGTTGTTGTGTTTCTTTTGTTTCTTAAATTCTAAATGTTCTTCCACTGTTCTTAACACTTTTCATAGTTATCCAGCAATTTCCCAGGATCTTTAAATATTTGATACAGAATCTTTTATTATAACAAGAATTAAACAAGAATGAATTTATCGGGTTTCTCTGTACAATTTATCAGGTTTCCCTTTTTCCTAGGTATTCTGAGGATTTATTAAGTTTTTTTTTCTCAGAGGTTGTTTTTTTTTTTAACTTGGTCAAGAGCTGTGTTTATAATTAAAATCAAAATACAGGTTGTTTGACTAAAAGCATATTTAGCTATTACAGAGTTGAAGGATACATTGATTCTCTTCAGCTTTGTGGGAAAAAGCCTAAATAGTTTTAAGTATTCATCTTGTAACTTAATAAACCTTCTCTTTTAGCTACTATGTAAGAGATGAAGATAGTAAGAGATAAGAGATAGTAAACTCCATTGAACAGTTAGCAGAGATGGATAGATATTTTCTTTGATGACATATCCTCACTGATGGTACCTTCTGGTTTCTAACAGGCTTCCATAAATGATCAGATTAATTGACTGGCAGTGGTCTAGCTATGTAATTAGATTAGTTTGATTTTGGTGCAGTTCATAATTAGTAAGTATCGTGTGCTTTTTTTCCTGTGCCATCTCTGAAAAACTTGACACTATGATGGTGTTCTCTAAGAATGTTGCTAAAATGGCTATTCTCATACTACTTTGAATTACAGAACTTAAAAACACTGAAAGTAAAAACCTATTTAAGAAACTTTTTCTTTATCGTTCTATCTATTCTCAGCTTTTCACCTTCTTGGTACTTTCCTTACTTATGTTTTGAAGTTTGCTTTCTGTATCCATGCTTATGTTCCCATGTTGTGAGAGCCCTGCTGCTTCTTCTTAGTTATGTTGTTTTGTTTCAGTGGGTAAAGAAACTTGCTTTTTAACGTTTTTTAAAGTAGAGGAATACATAAATCTACTTAATTTGTTTACCTTGTTGGTGGAGAAGATGGAAATACTTCATAACAATTTCAAAAGCTTATCAGCTTGTATCATGAGTAGTGGTATGGCTGTATTAAATTAATCTGATAAAAAGTGGTTTTTCCTGTTCCTAAAAGCAGGCTTGGTTCATCTGCCTGTGGTAGATGAATGGGGAAAACAGTAAGATAGTAAGAAAAAAATGGAGAAGGCTTGGATTGTAATCCTGTTTGAATGGAAATACTCAGGGTTAAGGAATATGTGGAAAAAGTGGATAAAAGGTGTACTTTTTTTTCCCTTACCAGAAAGTACAAAGTAATCAGTAGAGGTCTATTCTGTCAGTTACAAGTGCAGGCCTGTTATTTACTATTTAACAAGAAAAGGGAATTAAAACATTTTATATTTACAGTTGTAGCAATTTAATATTAATCCTATTTAGTAATGTAAATTCTTTAATAAGAAGAAGTATATAACAAAATGCACACTTTAAAATATTGATGTCATGCTAGTTTTCAGTTTTAAAATTTGTTGGATTATGGTGACTAGAGAGAAGGTATTACATAGGACCTAATTTTGATTTATACACAAAAGACAATAAGATGCTGAATTGTCCGTAACTAATCAATGACGCTGCCTGATGCTGGGGAGATATGTACATATTATGCCTTGTTTGAGTGAAATGTCATAACACCAGTTCTATCTTTTCAGGTTTAGATGATTCTGTTGCACAAACGTATGATGGTATAAAAATATTTGTACATTAAAAGGCGTGTTTCTTTAAGTACATTTACCCTTGCTAAAGATAGCTATGGACCAGAACAGAAATTAATTTGAAGAAAAAAAAGGTAGGAAGAAATGGATTATCTTAATAATTTGAAATATTCATAGCATTAAAGTTATGGCATTAGAATTTCCCAAGGTATTTAGAAAAATTGAAGTTTTAGCATTCTTAAATCGTAAGCAGAGAGAAAATAAACGTGATTTAAGTTTGGAAAAGGCAGAATGATATAAGTCAGTAGCTTAAATACTGTTTTAATCAGAGTGGAGTCTTGTACTAAACACATGAAAATGTCTAATTTTCCATAATGGTTTTAAATGGCATACATTATTGGGTTGTATTGATTGGCTATTTCATTATAGTTTTCATAAACTTCATTCAAGCATAAGACAGGATTATAGTATTTTTCCAGTGCTCTTATGCCCAACAGAAGCTCACTGCTTCATATTTTTATCTCAAATTTTGCTAATGTTCTTTAAGTAAGACGTAGTGTCAGTTGTATAAACTCTTTGACTTGGCATATTTTAGTGATATCAAATTGCAGCAATATTTTGGCTTTAAGAAGTTGGTCAGACTTGTCTTTGTCAGATTGGATTTAAATCATAGACTCAGGGCTACTTTTCTGTCCCTTTCATCGTCTTTTTTTTCCCACTGTAGAGAAAACGCATATTTAATTCACGAGACTATTAGGATGTACAGCTAACAATAATGATTGTCACTATATGCAGCAAACTGAAGTGTTAAAATATGACAATGCAAAGTTGTCATCAGAATGAAAAACTTCCTGTCAGAACCATGTTACCTGTCAGTGACATATGTTGATAGTTAATGGTCATAGGGTATGGTTACGCAGTACTGATGATCAGAAGTCAGACTAGTGACTGTTCTTGCTGTTTTGAAGACATGTGAGCTTTCCTTGCCTGCTGGTTACACTGCAGCTGTTGTTAGTGAAGGGAAGTGGCCCAGAGGACTTGGTTGCATTTGATACAAGGATTCCCTTCCCTTCCCTTCCCT
>VZDJ01000187.1:1751450-1820808 GCA_008694505.1 Cyanoderma ruficeps | reverse complement strand
CTCCCCCTCCCCCTCCCTTACCTAGCACACCAGTGACATTATTAAATCCTACCGACAGGATCCCAAGTGCATGATTTCCATATGAATATTTCCTCTATCAAAGCTTCACACCTTATTACTCAGAAATAATAGTGTTGCTTATATAAATAATAAAAGATTTAAGAAAGATGCCTCCATATTTTTATCATATGTAGTAAGTACCATGAAAAAAAAAAACGTGTGAACTGGATGGTTCATAAGAACAACATTTTTCTTGTTAAAGGAGCAAAATCTCCAAGCCTCAAATAATGTGTGTACTTTGATTTATGATATATGCCGAAAAACCTCACTTGACTAGTGTGGTGCTCCAAAGGTAGTTCTTTTTCCTGTCTAAAGGAGAAGAAAAAAACCTGCTACACTAGCAGGAAAGAAATTTTCAGGCATAATTTACCACACTAATGTACTGTACAGGCTGAAATCTGTTATAGCTTGATTTCAGACACAAGTCTGGTGAAGATTGAGTGAGCAAGAAAGCTGACTCTGTAGATGAGTCAGATCGCCTCTTTATGGAAATCTTTGTGTTACTTAAATTTATGTATGTGTTTTACAAATTAGTCTGAGGAAGTGAAGACTAAGGAGGGCTTTAAATACAGAAAACATCAATTTTCCTCAAAATATGAGTTGTGTGCATTTAATAAAAAAGTATTAATTAGCTGAAATCGAGTTACCAGAAAAGCTTATGTTTGAAGCTCTTTCAGTGAGCACATCAAGTGACGTTTCTCTTTTTTTAGAGCTGAACCCATCTAAAATTGTTCAAAAGGGCTTATCTGTTATTGACATCAATGTTTGTCCCAGGTGGATATTGTAAGTGCCAGCTGTTGCATTTTTAAGTACAGATGGCTGATCCAACTTCATCATTACTGAATGCCTTGAGTAATAAATTCTCTAGTTGTTTTTTTCCACATTGTCCTCTGTTGTCTTTTGGTGACTGGTTAGCTGTTAGAGACAGCAAATGTCTGTATATGTATTGATTATAAATTACTGTCTGTAATGAAACTTGTAGTAAATAATCTTTCTTAACTGCATACATACACAGAAGCAGGAATGTGACTCTTGTACTAACTGCTGCCATGTATTTCAGAATGTGATTTTAAATCACACAAATGTTGAACACACAAATGTTTTAAGACCTGACTCTACTGAAGCAGTTTACTTGATATGCTTTTTTAAGCTTTTTGCAAATTGGAAGTTATTTGAAAGTTATTGAAAGGTGTTCTATCCATTCTAATCACTTTCTGATAAAATCAAAAATATACTGAAAAGAACAGTATTTTAAGTTGTTTCAAAAAGGATGGAGTGATCTGTTACAAACTCCCTGTTGATTAAATACAGCCTCGTTACTGAGGATTACTCGGGTTAATTCCATTTTTGTTAGATCTCCTATACAACAGGGATCTATGACATCTCTTGAAATAAAGCAGATGCCACATAGCTGTACAAATTACTGTAGCTGTAGCAGCAGCCTCCCTCCAGAGTGTGTTGAGACAGAAGAATGAAATGGAGACACTGCTGTGAAACCATAGACTTCTGAAATCAGTATAAAGATTAGATTTATCTCCCTTTTAATGGATTGCTTCTCCTTGTATATAAGCCAGTTAAAATAATCCTTCAGCATAAAAGGACCGTTTAATGAAATGTGGTCAGGTAATATGACTTGTAATAAATGTCTGATGTGAAAACATAAAGGGGACATAAAAATGCTCCAAAACCCAATGAAGCTGATTTTTGCTTCTGTGTATTATATCATAAAATTAGGAAAGCTGTGTCTTCAAGTATGCTTGTTTAAAAAACTGCTATTTGCTATTAAACAGCTGATGTACTTTTACAGGCCTGAAGAGTAATAGTGATGTGACTGGAAGAGACTGTGAAATATGTTATTGCAGGAATTTCTAATTAAATTTGTGATAAGTTTTACCACCATGATCCTACTCAAAGCTAGATATTTACATCACCTGCTGCTCGGTGTAGAGATTACTTCCAATGTGGGGTTTTGCTCCCTAGTGGCAATATTAGATATCTACCAAATTCTGGGAGAAATTAGTGTGACAAGGTTTGTGTCGTGTTCTTAGAATTTTTGAGCCCTGCACTAGATTCAGTTATCATGGTGTGTTACTAAATTACTGTCAGTAGAGCAAAAGGAAGCAACTTAGTGTACTTAATTAGAAATCCTTGTTAAACAGTTCTTTGAAACTTGATTCTGGAAGCTGCTGAATTAGTTTACTTTCTAAAATGATTCTTCATTTGGCAGTGAATTAAAAGCATATATACAAAGCAAATGAAACCTATTAAAAACCATTAAAGTTTCTTTGTCAAGCACTTAAAACTTGAAGCACCAGGATGTAATTTAAATGCACCTTGCTTATGTTAAAATAGAATTTCTAATTATAGACTTGTGTGTAGGTGTTCTTTCAGTGAAAAATGTAAAGTTTTGCTTTGAAGGATTTTCATAAAATCATCACAAGCTGGTGGAGCATTCATTGCTGAACAGTAACATTTACCTTGGTAAGGCAGCAGATCATGATTTCTTTTGTCTTTATTAGACATTTCATAACAAATGACAACCGTCTTGTAAATGGGGTAATATAATGAATAATGAATTCTTTCTAAAGCATATTTCTATTCCTTAATAATGTGTTATGTAGCCTATAAAAACAGGCTTTAATGACATGCTTTCAGAATAGGTTTAAGTAACTTAAAAATTCCTTTGTGGACTAATTGTCTAATGATGTTTGAAATTAAGACATTTAAATCTATCAGCTGTGGTTTGTAGGCCATTGGTTATTTTGTAGTCAGCTGCATCTTTGAATAAAATAGAGAATTTGTGTAGCATCATCTAAAGTTGATCTCTTAATTGCCTTCACTTCATGTGTCGTGATGAATCATTATATATTTCTTGACTTTGAACTTTTGAACATATTATAGCTTTGACAGCTCACAAATGTAAAATTACTTCTACAGAAGTATAACAGGCACTCTGCTGACAGTGTCAAATTGAAGTGCTGCAGGTCTCTGCATCTCAAAGATAACTGACTACAATCTGCTTTGTCACTTCTGTTTGCATTCAGTTCTACTGAGTTGGCCTTTAGATAATGCTTTACAAGTTAGAGGAAAATGAGTGTTGGTTATAACAGTAGAGTATTCTCAAATGACTGGAACTATTCCTTCATAAAACATTATCTTCAGACATGTATAAATTTATTTTATTTCATTTCAGGGCTTTGTCTCTGTCTGACCTAAAACTGTAAAACAATAAAATTTTGTTACTATAAGAGAAGTTTTCAGCAGGTTGAAAATACATTCTTCTGTTTCTTTGCATGGGAGATAAATTTAAAAATAGCTGGCCAAATTAGGTTTACTTTTGTCCTGCTTTTAAGAAATAATTCCAGCAACCTTTAGAAACATGAAATGCTAGAGGAGAAAATTGTTCTTATTCTTACATTCTGTGGAGGACTGTGCAATAGCTTTTCCAGCTGGATGGTGTGACCTGTGTTGCACTGTTAGAACAAGTTAGAACAGAGAGCCAGTTATGAGATATTTTTGAGGAGTTAACAATTTTTGTGTTACTGGATTAAAGTTTAGGTATGGATGTTTCATTTAAGTAGGTGTCACATTCAATATCACTGAATGACTTGTTTTTGGCTGTGTTAGTAAAAATGAATTAAGAAAGTATTGCAGACTAACACTACTGCCAAAGAAGTGAAAAGGCATGTATATTTTTTATAGTTTTATAGTTTTTAATGTATAACTTATACATTTAAAAAAAAATCTATACGCTGAACTGTCATCAATGCATTTTAAAGCTGTTTGTTTTAGTAATACAGTATTTAAGACATTCATCTCTGTGTCTAAACATCAAATTTCAGTATTACAGTCCCCTAATCTTTTGCTTGCTAAACCAGTAAGCAGTAATCACCTTGGGAATACTTCCATGTTCTTATGAGAAGGTTTTGTGTCTGTTTTATTACTTCACATACTCATTTTCCTTCCTGATCTCACAGTGATGCAGCTTTTTAAAGGATTGTTTTGGCTATAGTTAAAAATTTAATTTTTCTAAGTCTTGGAAATGCAAGCTATTTTATTATAGAATCACAGAATACTTTGTATTGGAAGGGAGCTTTAAAGGCCATCTACACCAACTTCCCTGCAATGATGAGGAAAATCTTCAACTAGGTCAGGAGCCCCATTCAGACTGACCTGGAATGTTTCCAGGGAGGAGGCATCTACCACCTCTCGGGCAACATCCTCCAGTATTTTGCCACCCCTATTGTGACACACATCTTCCTTACATGTAGCTTAAATTTACTTTCTTTTAGTTTAAAACCATTACTCTTTGTCGTATTGCAACAAGCCCTGCTTAAAAAGCCTGTGTCTGTCTTCCTTGTAAATATCCTTTAGGTACTGGAAGGCCACAATGAGATCATCCCAGAGCTCTTTCTTCTCCAGACTGAACAACCCCAACTTTCCTAGCCTTTAGCTATTGGAAAGGTGTTCCATCTGGTTGTTTCTGTGGCTCTCCTCTGGACTCATTCCAACAGTTCTATGTCCTTTTTGTGCTGGGACACCAGAGCTGGATGCAGGGTTCCAGTGGGGTGTGACCAGAGCAGAGGGGCAGGATCCCCTCCCTCCCCTGCTGCCCGCACTGCTTTGGATGCAGCCCAGGACACCTTTGGCTTTCTGGGCTGGGAATGCTCATGGCTGGGTCATGTCCAGCCTCTCACCCACCACTTGGTCAGGCAGGACTTTCCCTTGGTGAAGCCATGCTGGCTGTCTCAAGTCACCTTCCCATCCTCCACGTGTCTTAGCACAGCTTCTAGAAAGATCATCCCAGACACAGAGAGGAGGCTGACAGGTTGGTAGTTCCCAGGATCCTCCTTGCTACCTTTTCTAAGAATGGGTACATGGGAACAGTTTTTCACTGTTTTTTTTTCACCAGTCTTCACCTGACTGCCATGGCTTTTCAGGTATAATCAAGAGGGGCTTGGTAACTGTGTGGAACCACAGCGTTGTTTTGTTTGGAAAAGACCTGTAAGATCACTGAGTCCAGCCATAAACCCAGCACTGCTAAGTCCACCATCCTTACATAATTGGACACTTTCTCTACGCTCTTCCTTGAAAACCTGTTCCTGCCTTTGACACGTTTGCATTTGCTTTGTGCCCTTTATTTTGACCAGCTGGTCTGTGCTCATCCATGCTGGTCTCTGACCTTGTTTGCCTGATTTCTTGCTCCTGGGGATTGTGCTCTATGGAATGTGTTCTTTAAAATCTGCCAGGCCTGTTCTTCTTCCTTGTCCCTGATGGCAGATTCCCTGGGGTCCTATTGACTAGCTCCTTTAGGCGATGGAAATTTGCTTTTGTGGAGTTCAAGACTTTCTTTCCTCTCCAGCTTGCCCTCAGATCTGCAAACTCCACCAGTGAGTCTCTGCTTCACTCCAGGCTTGTCTCCAGTCTTGGTGTTCCCAAGTGGCCCACTTGCATTGGTGACCACCAGGTCCAGCCTTTCATGTCCTCTGGTAGGAGAATCTATTGCATGTCTCAAGTTATCCTCCATGAATTCCAGGAGTCTCCTGGATTGCTCACCATACAACCTCTACTGTAGATGTCAGGGTGGTTGAAATACTCCAGCAGGACAAGATCCTGCAAGCCTTTGATTGATTTAGATTTATTTCCACATTAATTATTGATATTTTTAAAATTAGATTGCAATCTAGAAGCAATGTGTTGATTCATTACTAACATAGTGTTACTAATAAAGACAACAAGCCAAGATTTTTTGAGATTCGAAGTATCTGATTATGCCTTATGCTCAGCTCTACCATTTCGTTGTTCTCTGTTACTTGATGTCTGTCTTGGGTCTTCAAATGAAGTAGTTCTTTAAGAAAAAAACCAAAAAGTGATAGAGAACTTGGCAGATTTCAGTGACTTATCTTCTGTTAAAAGCATGATTAAAATGGATTGATTTGTGCAGTCTTGAAAAAACAATCCAAAAATTTTTGTGGCCGTACATGTGTGTTCCGTTTTGGAGTCTGAATGTTGGAAACATGAGGCAACCATTTTGTAAGTATTTAGCACACTCTTACCATCATTTTGAAATGAAAAAATTAAGGACACAGACTGTGAAATCTGAAGGATAAAATAGCCTTAAACCAAGCAACTTTGGCAGGAAAATTCAAGAAAGTAAATGCCTGCTTCCTATGACCAAAGTATTTCACTGTCTTACAGATACATACAGATATGTATCTCTGTCTGCCTATCTACCTATCTATGTGTGTATATGTCTGTGTATGTGTGTGCAGTGGCTCTAATCACAAATAAATGATTTTACACTAGAGGTCCTAAGAGCTTCTGCTACAAAGAAAAGAAAATACTTCTTTTTAATGTATCTCCAAATCTTAAAACAGATACTAAAATATTGGTTCCTAATTTTTCTAGACTTTTGTGGGGAAAAATATATTTTTATATTGTGATTAGGAATACTTGGGTATATAAAGATAGGCGTATTATCTTGTACATGTCTAATATCTCTTAATGTCTGATGCTACTATACATTTTCCCCTAGGTCAGTATTTCTTAGCTTCACTGAAGTCAGGACACTCATAATATTTGTCTGACTTTTTCTTAGGGAATTTTGTTGAAGTAAGCAACCAAAAAAACCCCCCAACCTAAAAAACCAAAACCAAACGACAAAAAAACTCCCAAAACTACAACAACAACAAAACAAAAAACCCACCCAAAAAAACCCTCAAAAGCAACAACAAAAACAACAAAAAACTCTAAAAAAGAAAAATCCAGCTTCTGTGCTGCAGAGAAGAAGAGGTTTTTTTTTCTCTGAGGCAAATCTCCTCTAAGATTTCTTTGTGTCACCTTGTTATTTCAGAAAGCTGACAACAATGCATTACAATAATTGGTTTCTTCTGCTGGCACATTCTGACTCACCTACATTTTTGGCAAGACAAATATCATTATGTTAAATTGGAAGGATGATACCTGATGTCCCATTTGCAAAACCTCTTGCATATCTGTCCTGTTTGAAAATGTTTTTGTCTTGGATGAGCACTGTGGAATTCTTTCCATTCTCCAACAAACTCTGCTTGCATTGAAATTTTCTGGGCATCTCATTGTTTTAAACAATATTTTTAGAAGAGTTATGGAAGATGAATATTCATGTCAAATGCAGCGGAAGTTAGTAATATACTGGCATTTTATGCTGTCTGTTGCAAAGTGTGCTCAGATACACTTCATTATTAATAGAGGGCAAAAATCTTGACATCTGGATATCCCTTGAGCTGAAAAGAGTATCCCAACCAGTTTATTTTGGATGATGGGTGAACCATTGAGCTAATATGGCGATTATTCCCTGGATTGTGAAGATAACTAAACTTTCGGTAGTATCTAACTTAAACAATCTCAGCATAGTCCTAGGGCTTTAATGATACACAAATCCTTTTTGGTGTGTGCATAATGACCATCAGTGATTTTAAGAATTATGTGGCAACAATACAACAGTGTTTGCAGAACTGTAGTTGATTTGGCTTCCTTGTTGGGAATCCTGAAGTTATTCATCATCAGCAAAGATCATGCCTCAGCTTTTTTTGTGTTCACCGGAGGCAAAGATGACAGTTTTGGTAAGTCATCTACTTCATGAATTAGACTTCCCCAGGAGGACAAACCATTTTCCAAGCAGTGAAAATTGGTGTTTATAACAAGAAGATTTTTTTTTAAATTTCTTCCTCCTTAAACAAATCAGGCCTCCATTTGTGTTGTGGGAAGTGTGAAATGTATTTCAGCCAGTACAAGTAGCTGATAACCCACCACTGCAGTTGAAGATGTGTGATAGGCACAGAGGGCAAAAACTGTTCATATGTGAAAACACAACAATCACTTTCTCCTTTCTCCTCACCTTTTAAGAATTGATTTCTATAGCAAGTTCTAAGTCCCACTCATGTATTTGTAATTAATTACAAACATGCTGCTGGCAGTGCCAGGACAGGACACTCATCTCCAAACAAAAACTGAAGAGAGCCCCTGAGGTGCCTGGGGACCTCTCTCCCAGACAGAAGTGCTAGAGGTGGAGTGCAGTGTGGCCCTGAGTTGTCATGAGTGTCCAGGCTTTGCTCCTGAGGCTCAAGCAAATACCTGTGAAAGGTGCAGGCTGGGGCCAGGCACACCAGGTGGCTGAGTTTCTGGAGCCAGGGAGAAGCCTGTGTGATACTAGACAGGCTGAAGAGGAAAGAGAGGAAGGCTTTTGCAACCAGTCCCTAATGGTTGATGCCACTCTGAGTAATGTGCCACAGATCCTGGTGACCCACAAGAGCAGAACTCTGGTGCACTCTGCAGTCTCCTGCATAGAAGCCAGGATGAGATGAGAATAAAATAAGTGTGACCAGCAGGTCAAGGGAGGTGATTCTCTCTAGTGGGACCCCAGCTGTGACCCTGCATCCAGCTGTGGCGTCCTAGCACAGAAAGGACATGGGCCTGTTAGAGTGAGTTAAGAGGAAGCCACCAAGATAGTCAGAGGGATGCAGCACCTTTACTACAAAAAAAAAATCTGTGAAAATTGGGATTGTTTGGCCCGGGGAGGAGGAGGTTTCTGGGTGTAGACTTCGAGTACATCCATCCCTGGCAATATTCAAGGCCAGGCTGGATAGGGCTTTGAGCAACCTGGGCTAGTGGAAGGTGTTCCTGACCATGACAGGAACTGTATAGTCTTCAAGGAACCTTCCAGTCCAAAACATTGTTTGATTCTAGAATATCCTAACCCTTGAAAACACCAGTGAGCAAGCTCGGAAGGAGAAACCACACCCACAGCACACATAAGAAACCATAAAAAGAAATTATGAGTGCTCATTGTGAGTATCTCTCTACAAAGTACTGACCCTTTTGTCAGTGTGACAGGCATTCACCTGAAGTTTGCTACTGTCCAGGTGCTATGGCTTGGGATGTGGTCATGGACACCACAGCCTCGTAGAAACAGGGATTGTTGTGCCTTGTTTATCTCTCACATAGGCATGAATGACACAGCAAATTAGGACTTGGGCAGAATCAAACAAGATGGCAAAGTTCTGGGTGTATGATTGAAAGGGATTAGTGATCAGGTTACCTGCTCCTCTCTTTACCAGTAAGAGGAAAGAGTGTAGGCAGGAAATGCTGGAGCAGCAGCAGGACTGTCTGGGCACTTGACTGTGCTTGCTGTAGTTGGCGACCAAGAAGCACTTTGCACAGTGCCCAGACTTGCTTTTCTCTCCCATGATAGACTTTGTAGAGCAACCCAAAGGTCCTCTTGGAGCCTGTGATGGAACCACGAACAAAATGCATTGGGCAGAGGCTTTGGCTGCTGAGACACCACCTGTTACTTATCTCCATTTGGATATTGAGCCATTTACTGCAGTATTTTCGCTTTGGCTGCTGCTGTGCATCCAATTTCTTGTCCATGGAGTAGTTCATACAGAAAATCCGTGTCTCTCCAGTTTATTGACAGGGATGTTGTGTATAACTATATCAGAGGTCTGCAGAAGTCTAGGGAGATACTGTTGCTCTTGCCTTATCCAGCAACACAAGCCACCCTGTTGCAGATGGCAACCAGATTAGTCTGGCACAGTTTTCTCCACTGGTGAAGCCAAATTGGCTGACTCATATCACCTCCATGTCTACCATATGTCTTGGCACAGCTTCCAAGGGGATCTGTTCCATGATCTTACTGGGCTTAGGGTATTTCCGAGGATCTGCATTTTACTCCTTTTAAAAATGACTGCAATGTTTCTCTGTTTTTCAGTCACAGGGCACTTCATCTGGCTGCCAGGACTACTCAAATATGCTTGAGAATGGCTAGGCATCTACATCAGCCATGCCCTTCAAGAACCTGAGGTGCATCCTATTGAATCCTGTAGTTGTCCATATGTTTGAGTTCCTCCAGTGATCTTACAATGGTGGAAAGGAATTAACTTCCCCAGTCCCTGTCTTAAGCTTCAGGGACTTGAGAGTGTGGGAAGATTACCTGCCTAGGAAAATGGAGGCTCTTGCTCTGTATTTGCATCACCCTGTTTTCTTTTTCCCCTTCTTCGTCCTCCCTACTCTGCTTGGTTAGCATCTGGTAATCTGGATTGATTCAGGACACAAATAGTTCTCATTTTTTTCTGTTTCTCTTCATTCCACTACTTCCCTTGCCTCCTATTAAATTTTATGAGCTACCCTTAGTCTTTAACTTCTTTCAGATCTGCTTGGATACAAATTGCTTTTGTTCCTGGATTTGGGATAAGTAAATCCTAGATTTAACTAACATTACTTCATGCTGCTGAACACCTCAGTGATGCACAGTCTTTGTCTGAGCAGTGCTGCCAGCTTTTGAAGCCTGGTTTGGTGGAATGTTGCAAAAAATGTTATAGAAATATTAACCTTAACACATTTTTGATGGGATATCAAGTAACAGATTGGAGATAGAAGTTCTTAGTGTATTAGAATTTAAAAAATGAATTTTGCACCCTCCTGGTCTTAGACTGTTGTTCATTTCTGTGATTCGCAGTGAAATATTTTCTGTAGTGTATCAGTATTGTTGGCATTACTACAATCCTGTATATTTTCAAAGGAAATCTTCATGCTGTATGTGTGTCCATCATTTCTTCAATGCTGATGATAATAACTAAATAAGATATGAACTCAATCTTGAAAGATTTCATATTGAATTTATAAACTCATGCCATTTTATGATGCTTATTTTCTGCCACCTGCTACCATTGATATAAAAATCCTTCTATTTATTAGGACAAGCCAAATGTGTTGGGAGTTCCTTAGCAAAAGGATGTTAAGTGTCAAAAAGAATTACAGTAGAGATTTTTATGCCTTTATCTGTATATCTTTAACAGGCTTGTGATTTTTTTGAAATGGCTATTAATTTTACACTAGACACTGGGTGAATGTATAAAGGATTGTGAAAAGACACACTGTCTAGACAGTTGTTTTTGTCCTTAAGCATTGCACCTTTTCATTGACAGGTCCTAATTAAACAGAAAGTTTAAATTTTGCCATGATAAAGGCCTGAAGGATCACAGCCAAAATTATCACTTGTATTTGGAATCCTTTGTATTTAGTCTGTTGTGAAGTCATTTATCTCAAAATCTTTGTTATAGGCTTCTGATAGATGAAAAACAGCAAATAAGAATTCAAGATGTATAAAACCTGACAAAAAGAGATGCCTTTTAATATGAAATCCAACTCAAGCTGTAAGTGATGCTGAAAGGCTGTTAAAAATTGTCACTGTGAGTTGTACTATTTTGTTGTAATATTTTACTGTGTTTTAAAGGCATGCAGTTCAGGATATAATTACACATTTTATAAAGATGTGTCAAGGAGTATGCTGTGCCTGGTTAGCCACATCACATTTGTGAGAAATTTTCCATTTTGTACTTGCCATGGCTATATATTTATACTTGGTTATGCTGCTGTCTAGGTTTAGAAAGACAGGTATCTGCCAGGGAAACTGGGGTTTCCCTTAGAATAGAGAATGTAAACCCCTCACGCCCCGCCAAATTCTAATTTTGCAATTAACGGCTCTCAGGCAAAGATTTGGGGATAGGAATAACAGCTCTTTACTAGGAATATCAATAATACAAATGTAGTAGAAAAACAAAACCAGCCCACCAAACCAGCAAACAAACAAACAACAATTTTGGAAAGCCCTGACAAGGTCAAAGCTACAACCTGATGCCCTGTTGGTCAGGGTGTTGGAAGCAGTCCAAAAGTAAGTCCTCCTGGAGTGGCAGATGTGGCTCCGCTGAGGCAGAAATGATCCTGTAGCCAAAAGGGTCCAGAGGTGGTGAGAAGGGTTCAGTCTTCCTCCGGTAATCAGGTGAAGCAAGAGGGGGTGTCCTGGTCCCGAGTTCCAGCTTTATCCAGGTAGGAATGGCTGGCTCCTCCCACTGGGTGGAGCATCTCACAATAGGCATGATGGAATGTAGGTATGTGTTGGGAAGGGGAAACAGCCTGGGGAGTCATAATGGCCCATCGTGAAGAAAGATAAGAACAATGCCCTACCTGGTATTAACCGTTGGGCCATTATCAAAAGGCACCCGCCCCCTCTCTCCTGAGTAAACAAGGGATAAAGAGGAACAACCCTCCAGCTGTTTTTCAGCAGATGAAAAATGGAATATACTCTATAACCCAGGACAGCTGCATGCTTTTAAAAAGAAATGGGTATATTTTTAATGACCTAATAATAAATAATTAAAAAATTAAATTAAGTGGAATTCAGCTGAAATTTAGAGGAATCATGTATTAAAGGCAGTGTTTTCTTAGCATAAGGATCATCACACTCTACAAATCTCTTGGAAGGCTCGAAACTTTAGGTGGCACAGCATAAGGAGAGTTAGGTGGAAAGTTTAAAGGAGGGGCAAAGATAGCTTGTTACTGGTTTTAAGCCCTAAAAATATACTTATTAAGATCTTGATATGATCATTCTGTACCATTTGATGTATTTGAGTGGACTTGGCAATGTGGGAGTAACAGTTTAACTTGATCTGAAATGTCTTTTCCAACTAAATTCTATGATTCTATGAAATACTACAGGTATGATATAAAGTAGGCTGCAGAGTTATGAATTAATTACTTTAAATTTTAGGCAAACTAGTTATTCTGCGAAGACAAATGAAACAGCAGTGTGGTCTGCTACAAAGGAATAAAATCCTAGTGAGTTAGATTGTATTAGGTTATAACAAAAGAAGATTGAGAACTCACTAAAGTGTGGGTGACATGGTGCCTTTGAGTTTGAAACATTTGCTAATATTATTTTTAAATCTGCTCTTGCATTAGGGAAAAAAATGGAAAAGTAAAGAACAAAAAAGTGGTATTAAAAGATAGCACACTCTTTTCTCCTCTTCCTTTATTTTTTAAAATAAAATATGGGGTGGATGGAAGAACTCTTAAACCATCCTCACTTCCATAGTGTAAATCAGTAGTAATAACACAATAATTTATTTCCTAAAAAAAGAGAGAAATAGTGTGTTGGAAGAAAACAAATACTGATGATACCCTTAAGTAAAGTTCTCTTAATTTTTTTTTTTTTAATCTGTGGAGCATCGTGGCTCTTTGTATGTGGTCAGACACATTGTTTGTATTTGGCAGCGATCCTTAAGTTCTGCAGAACAATCACTCAAAACCTGGAGTTTTAAATAGCCTCCCAATTACATTTCTGATGAATATTGTTGTGACTGTGTGTTACTTTTGGTTTGCACATTACTCTGCTAGGATCACTGTTTTTCTGCTTTGAATCAGGACAGAAGCTCAGAGGTGGTGGGGTAAAGTTTGGGAACTGGATCCACTAGCACCAGCACCCTCAGTAATGGAGAAGCTCTGCCTGAAAGGACAAAGAATGTGGCCTGGAAACTTAGTGAAAAACTCTGAAAGCAATGTCAGGATTGAAAAATGGGAACCTTATTTTAAGGGCCTTTGCTGGAAGAAATAAATTTTTGGTGCAAGAGATTTGAGAGAATTTAATAAATGCTACTGAATAGAGATAATCTTATTTTTCATAGTAATTCCTGAGATGGATAGTGCCTATCTTGTCTCTCAACCTGGACTAAATTTGCAATACTTTCAGCTAGGAAAGCTTTTGGTCTGCTATCTGGACAGCCTTTCCCTGGAATCTGTGAGAAAAGATAACCATGAACACCCAAATGCTTTTTCTGAGTCACATCACCCAGTCACCTAATCAAAGCACCAAATGCTTTTGAGTCACACTTAAAGGTAGCTTCTTTCGGAGGCATGTGTCTCTAAAGGATTGCGAGTTAAAGTTGTTTCTTTGTATAATCATTATAATCCCGATCCACATGGTCTTCAGTTGGAGAAGTCAATACTGGGTTTAGGGATTACATCTGAAATACTGCAAAAATTGTTTCAGTGAGCTAGGTTTTGTCATGTTTGAGCTTTCAGTTCTTGTGTGTAGCTCATTCATATCCATGAATAGAAAGAAAAAGAAATCAAGTGATTTCTTTACAACTGAGGAATGAATACCTACATGGAAACTATAACTGATGAAAACAATGAAATAGCATTGAATCACAGTTATGATCTGAAAACAACAGCTGTATAAACTCAGATTCAAAATAAATTCTAATATCATGCTTAGAATGAGGAACTCAAAGCATTTTAACCACTTGCAGCTGAGATTTAAGCCAGAGAGAGGCTTATAATGCTCAAGCAGACATTGCCATTTTCCAGCCTTGGACTCCTCCCAAGGTTCTCCCTCTCTTTGAGTTTTGGAAGTTGTGATTCTTGAATCAATGAAGTTTCGTAACAGAAAAAAATGGTCAGAAAAATTCACCTCCCCTGTGAAGTGGCATATAAATAGTGTTGGGAGACTTTTTTTTCCCCCCCAACAATTGCAATTCTGCAGCTGGAATATTTTGATCCAATATGTGTCTATTTTAAGCAAGTCTCAATTTGGTCAACTGGAATTGTGTGGGAGAAATTGAGAGTAGCATACTTCTGTTGGCTAGAGTCACACTGATTGTTGACTGACTAGACAGTGCTTTTTCCAGCAACATTGATTAACTGGTATTTCCTTAGCACATGGTGGGGAGAGTTTTCATATTTTATATTAAATCATAGTGCTGGGGTTTAAAGTGAAGTATCTAATGCAAAAGTCATGTTTTCAGTACAGTAGTGGGTCTTTGGGAGGTTTGTATTTTAGACTCATGAAGAAAAATCAAATTGCAGGAACTGATCAACTTGGGTCATTATGATGTAGAACTTTCAGTAGATCTTTCCTGCCCTGTTTAAAAGGAGTGCTCAGCATACTCTGAAGAACTGAAAAGTACTTAAATATATTCTGTGGGTGAGAACAGGGCATGTGTTGTGTTTTTTTTCCAGTCAAGTAGCTTAGCTACAAGTATGCAGACTCTGGTATATAGTGTGTGGTTTTCTTTTTTAGATGAGTTCACATCATTTTCACTAAGTTAACTGAGCTAGTGGTAGAGTCATCTTCTGCTCCTAAATCAGGAAGTTGTGACATTTTTGTTTCTTGGGTTCCCAAATGAATTGGCATTTGGAAACTAATTTCAGCTTTATGTAAAAAAATCTGGTGTGCCAAAATAAGCTTTCAGTCAAACAAGGTGTATCATTCAGTCTGAAACTAAATACAGCCATCGTCTGCATTTGACGTTTTCCTGTGGGGAAAATTAAAAAAAAGCGCTCACCTCAGACCGTGGAAAGTTGATGGAATAGCTTTTACCATGGATTGCTCATCCTGGAGGTCCTATCTAAGCATGTGGAAGACAAGAAGGTGATCAGCAGTAGTCAACAGGAATTTGTTAAAGCAACCTGATTGCCTTCTATGGTGGGACAACTGATAGATGCGGGGAGAGCAATTGTTGTTGCCTACCTCGACTTCAGCAAGGCTTTTGACACAGTCTCCCATGACGCCCTCATAAACAAACTCAGGAAGTGCAGGCTGAACCAGTGGAGGGTGAAATGGATTGATAAATCACTGAGTGGCAGAGCTCAGAGAGTAGTGATCAGTGGCACAGAGTCTAGTTGGAGGTGCGTCACTAGTGGTGTCATTCGAAGGTTGAAGCTTAGTCCGATATTATGAAATGTGAATTCTCTTCTATGCTTCTAGGTCAGCAAAATACCCTAATCATCTGATGTAAAGTGCTTGCTTTGTTACTGTTCATGGCTGAAGGCATATATATTGGCAGACCTTAGTAGCTGTCATTCATATTTGAGGCTGTTTGGATTCAATAGTGTGTTTCAATGATGCAAATTTTGCATTACTTTTAATGCCAAACCAGTTACAGTAAGATTTCAGACATATCACTCTCTAAGGTGTTTTATCTGACTGACTTAGCATACTGAGGCAGGGAGAGAAGAGGGAAAATTTTGATGTTGCAGTTTTTATTTTGTTTTCCTTAAGCTCTTTGTCCTTTTGATGAATTGTGCAGTGAACCTTGGAAAACTCGTAGGAAAACTTTTCCACAAGTTGGGAAAACTTGTTTTTTATGATGGTAGAAGCCCAAGAGAGTCACTTCTATAGTCAGTATTATTTTTTTTTTTTTAAATTAGGAATCTGAAAGTGTTTTTCTGGAAACCTTGTGACTAAAGTCAAATGTGAAAACAGTAACTCCAAATATGTCCTTCATCTTTCTTGAGTATGTTATTAGTTGGCATGGACCTCCATACAGTTATGGTGTCCCAGGGTAACTAATCACTAAGATCAAAGGTGATAGCTTTTGGCATTGGAATGCAGGTCCTAAGGTACAAAAAAAGGAAGAAGAAAGGTAGGAAACAGATTAACAGTTTTTTGCAAGGTATGAGGCAGAAGATTTTTGAGATGTTTTTCCAGTAGGCTAAGGTGGAGAAGGAAGTATTCAAAATAATGGGATGACTGTGCAAGTTCAGCATGACATATGGACTTTTAAACCTGGCCTTTGATACATTTCATCAAGTCTTGCAGAAGTGACATTTATTTGTAACGTACTTGTTTTTCCTTCAAAACTCAATTTTGCTGCTCTTCTAGCAGTGTTTTTCTCTGTCGCTTGTTACCTAGGTTATAGTTATTAATATTTTTAAAACTTTTAGAATCTGAAACTTCTCTCAGGAGTGTGAAACACACACCGTATGTTTTCTATATTTACAGCTTCTCCTGTTGCTATTTAAACAATTACTTCTGGCTTTTGTTGGAAAGACTTACATTTCTCATGAGAATCTCTTGCATTTATAAAGTTCTTAATAACTGGCTCTATCAACCAGTTACAGCTTTTTAGACAAGCAGCCTATAAAGCAATCACTTCTTAAGTGGCAGCCTTACAGCTGTGTCTTGTGACCCATGTGTCTGTTAATTGCTTTGGTGATACTAGAAAAGTGATACGTGTATATCAGAAGTGCAGCAAGAACTGGTGAAAAAAAAGAGGAAGAACACTGATGAATTTCCTTCATTATGCGTGAAGGCAATAACTAAGTAACAGTGAGTGAAAAGTAGCAAATTTGGGGTCTAAGATTGTAAGCATGACACTGACTATAGGAAAAGGAGGATCAAACAGAAGCAGTTTTCTCTAGGTGAATAGCAATTTCCTGGATGTGATTTCTTGATTTTACCCTGAAATATTAAAAATTATTTTATTAAATGAGAAAAAAATAGTTTTTACTCAAGTGAATTTTGAACTGCTGTGTGATTTTTTGGGTTTAAAACATCATGCTTGTAGAGGATAAATCTCTTGTTAACATGTCTTGCACTTTCACTTACTGGATGACATTGGATACCCCTAAATAGTGCAGAGCTTCTGCTAGGAAAAGACCAAGAAGTTTGTCCAAAAAACACAGATGCAAAGCAGGCTGTTTTCCAAAAGTCTGTGACATTTTTGCATAAAAACCAGGAAACTCACATAGGCCAAAATTATTCTCATCTTGAATATTGAAGGCACTTTTAACTAGAGGAGACACTTCAAATTGGAAAATAGTATATTTTGTCTTCTACTAAGTAACATTTGCCTTGATGCTAAAGTACAAATATTTCCAATGTGATTTCATAATCACAGTAGAGCAATACATTGCATAGCTATTACTATTAATTTCATTTGATTAGATTTTTTTTTTAGTTTCACCATGGAATGAAATTTAGAAATGTGGCTTTTTCTATCACTTTTAATTTTAGTACATGCTAGAGAGTGAGATATTAGAGCACGCAAATTTTAAATCCAGCTGAGGACATTGGCAAATTACTATATTGTAGGAGCAGATGGAGAATTAATCTTTCATTCAACTCAATAAAATAAAAAGTTAAACCTTAATTATAATCTTGCCGACTGCTGCTGTTGTATCAACAATTATGCTACAGCTATGCCTATGGCATTTTTCATGGACCAGTGTGTCAGTGACTTCTGTCCAATGACAAATTGCCCTTAATTCACTCTTACAGAGACAGTTCTCTAGAAATAAAGAGGTTAATTTTTATTAGGCATTTTCTCGCTTGAATTAATTTCTTTTTTATTTTAATTAGCCAATACATATATTGAGGGATTGCTTTGAATTTTAACAACTGTTAGTAGCATTTGTAACAAATTTTGTAACTAAAAGTTTGGGGAATAACTTCACTATTTATTATAAATGTGGGAAATTTTATCATTTTTACAAAGCATATACCATATTACTAATAGGTGCCATTATTTGATTTAATTGCTTTATATCAATAATATCTTTGCATATTGATTTTTGATTCTTTTTTACTAGTTATAAGCTTAGTTACCATTTCTACAATTGAAAAAGAGAGATGGAAATTGATGGGACTGAAGACTAATCAAAATTAATACCTTTCTAGAATCTTAATGTTGCCACTTGGCCATTGGATTTTGATTTTCCCAGTTTTCCCATGAATTAAATGATTCTGCAGAAGAGCAGTCTTTTCTTACAGAGCAGTAAGATTCCTTTTTTTTTTCATTCCTTTTAAAAAGTCTCTCATTTGTCAGCCTTTCCTCCCTTTTTTAAGCCCAGGGACTGGCCCAGCACCTGGAGTGCCTGATTTGACTCTCTAAAATTTGGTGAGATGTCTTTTGGGATTGGGAGTGTGAGAGGGTGCTCTGTATTCATGCTTACTTGATTAGATGGATGCATAATCTTTCTTTTGTGGCTTGTGCATATTTGGTATAGATACTTGGGCTTTGCAAACTCTGACATTTTCATTTTCAGGAATGTTACACACTTCTACGCTAATTCATCTGAGATGTGAGCATCTTCTGCTGCTGCAAGAATGGTATTTTCCTTTCCCTGTAATCCCTCTGTGTTTGTTAAGTTCAGTACTTGTGTCTTCAGAGTTATTCCATTTTAAATTATTTCAAGGTAACTGGGTGTCTCTTGTGTTTTATAGATAATTAAGGATATAGATGTTGCATTATTAGTATAGTAACTATTATATGTTGTTTCTCAGTTGGGGTTTTCACTTTCTTTTTTAATTTATTTTGAATGCTCCTTGAATAAGTTAAAGAATCTGATTATTTTAGCTGAATTAGATAATAATTTATTCCCAATAATGTTTCATAACTTTCTAATACTGTTTCTTGAATATTAGTGGCTTAATTCCTATTTGGCTAACTCCTCAGTAAGGAGAAGATTTTGCAGAAAAATATGTGAAAACATTGTTAGTATAACTCAGTAATCCTCTTACCTAATCTTGCTGGAGCTTAACTGTGAGGTAGAGTTCCCTTCTGACACAAATGTATAATTACTACTTTTTGAGCAATCCATTCTGAGGATATAGATCAGTGCAAAATGTGTTTCTTGCAGAGCAATAAAATATATGTGTCAAAACTATAATGACACTCCAATTCCATTAAAATACCTTGGTGTATGAGTTCTTTTGTACTGCAGACTTCAGGATAGTAGAGATCTCCATGAAGTAGCTAGGATAACAGAGGTGCAGGAGCCATGACAGTGTGGAGTTTGTGTGCAGTAATGTAGCCTGCATCACATGGGTTTTGTTAAGTTATTGGAGGGTACCATGTAGTGCACTGTAATTGTAGGCCAAAAATATCCAGTTATGTTTGGGGCTGGTGCTATAAACCCAAAATTATAGGAAAGTAGGGCAAGAACCTGAGCAGTTGAGAAAAAATAGGATAACCATTTACATTCTTTATTTCTGTGACATATAGTAATTAACTCCTATGATCTTCTTTCACAATCAATTTCAGCACAGAGAGAAGGACCTGAGACCCTTCTTCTTTCCCCTTTGTTACCAGCACTAGTGAAAGATGTAGGAGACTGATTTTCAAGCAGTTGTGTCTGTAATTATGCTGGTCCATCTATAATGAAGGCATGAAAATCAGTGTGTTCACATCTGGCTTAATAACAGTCCTGGTAAATCTTATGAACTATCAAGTGATCCCCTCAAATCTTTCTTTTACTTCAGGGCACACAGTTGCAGTTGAAGAGATGTCCACAGCCATGTTTCCACCTCCATGTATTAGATCCAGGGCAAGATTAGACTTCATTAGGTTACTACAAGGAACAAGAAGTTTTAATCTTGATAACAACTTCCTGAGGTTTAATTTTATTGTTCAGAACACAAGCATAATATTTACATTTGTCTTTAATCACTTAAGTCCTTTGGTGCTCTACTGAGGGCCTCTAGACCATGCTAAACTTTTTTCCCAAAAGCAGCGTGTTGGAGTCTGTGGTGGGACCAGCTCTATTCAATATTTTCACTGACGACATGGATGAGGGTGTTGAATCTTTCATTAGTAAATTTGCAGATGACACTAAGATGGGAGTGTGTGTTGACCGCTTGGAAGATAGGATGGCTCTGCAGAGAGACCTCGAACAGCTGGATTGGTGGGCAGAGTTCAACAAAATGAGGTTTAATGAGTCCAAGTGTCGGGTCCTGCACTTTGGCCACAATAACCCCCTGCAGCGTTATAAGCTGGGGACAGTGTGGCTGGACAGTGCCCAGGAGGAAAGGGACCTGGGGGTTCTGGTCAGCAGCCGGCTGAACATGAGCCAGCAGTATGCCCAGGTGGCCAAGAGGGCCAATGGCATCCTGGCCTGTCTCAGGAGTGGTGTGGCCAGCAGGAGCAGGGAGGTCATTCTTCCCCTGTGCTGGGCACTGGTGAGGCCACACCTTGAGTGCTGTGCCCAGTTCTGGGCCGCTCAGTTTAGGAAGGACTAAACCTTGCTTGAGCGTGTCCAGAGGAGGGCAACAAAGCTGGTGAAGGGCTTGGAAAACAGGCCATATGAAGAACGACTGAGGGAGCTGGGGTTGTTTAGCCTGGAGAAAAGGAGACTCAGAGGTGACCTTATCACTCTCTATAACTTCCTGAAGGGTGGTTGTACACAGCTGGGGGTTGGTCTCTTTCAGGCAGCAACTGACAGAACAAGAGGACACAGTCTTAAGCTGCCTCAGGGGAAATACAGGTTGAATATTAGGAAGAAGTTTTTCACTGAAAGAGTGATTAAATATTGGAATAGTCTGCCTAGGGAGGTGGTGGATTCACCATCCCTGGATGTGTTTAAAAAGAGGCTGGATGTGGCACTTGACACCATGATCTAGTTGAGGTCTTAGGGCTGGGTTGGACTCGATGATCTTGAAGGTGTCTTCCAACCTACACATTCTGTGTTTTTGTGATTCTGTGAAATGGGGTATTGCATCATGCAAATATTTTCTTTTCCTTTAGGGTTGGCCAAAGTGAGGCATTTTTTAGTAGCACTTTAAGTTTCTATTTTCCTTGGGTGATTTTTGAAAGGTTTTTTCCTCAGTGAACTCATCTATCATTGAACTAAACCCTCAGTTCAATGTAATGTTTTTGGAATAAAAAGGCTTCAGAGAAGCCTTATTGTTAATAACTGACCATCTGATCTATTTCTTCTTCCTCTAAAAAATGCATATCATGGACTGGAGCTTCTGCATCTGAAACTGATGATTAGGTCCATCAGTTCTGTAATTGCTGAAAAGATGAAGTTTAAAAACTGCAGCCTATGAAGTGTCTTCTTCAGTGCCTTTTACTGACTGCCTGGAATTTAATAATTTTATGTATGTACTATCTGTACAGCCCAACAGTATTTTCTGCTTAGATTCTGTAACAAGTGGCTCTTGGAGCTTTACTCATGATTGTATAAACAACATAATATTAAACATGACTAACTGGAAGTTTCAGATTTGTATCACAGAACCTGAGTTTTTTTCTATGATACATTTCTCTGCTGATCGTCTAAGATGTCTGTATTTATTCCAAATGTGTTGCACTCAGAAGAGAAAAACATTTAGTAACTTTGCCCTCTTTTGGGTCCAAGTCCCAAAATAAAGGCAATAAGGAGTATCTTCTTTCAGGATAAACATAAACTTTCTGAACACATCCTAGCTTTTTACTGCTATTACCTTTACTATTATTTTATGGCAGTCAGTCTGATTTTCCATCCGCACACCCATGCTGTTAAGTTTTCCCTGAGACCACGCAACCTGTTCACAGACATGTTTAGATTGCGAATTATGTGTCTTTTCAAGTAACAGTGGTTTAGGGCTGTTTTCTCTCACAAATCACAAATATGTCTCTATCAGCAATAGCAGTTCTGTGGTAGTGGAAGGAGATCTACTGCTACAGGCACCCATCTGCTCTAATGACCACACAATGACACATTTTACTTATTCAAGAAGCTACACTGTGCTGTCAAGAGTCAGTTACCTGTCCTGAGAAAAAGTACAAAATCAGGCTCCTGAAATGATCTGAGTTCCAGGTCTGAAGAGAAAAAAATGAAAGATTTGTGGCTTTGAAGGTGTGCTTAAGGGGAGAGGAATTGATGGGAAAAGAGGTGGCAGCTAGTATAGAAACACTCTGGGGAGCTCTTCACCAGCTAGCTCGCTCCCTGACCACTATGTAAGAGAGGCTTGGTGGGTCTGAACTTCAGGCTGAAGCGTAATCGATGGTGTGAAAGAAGGAGTGGACTCTCGCTTGAGTTTCACCTGGCTTTATTCCTCCCGGTTACCTCCATGTGCAGATGGGCAGAGCAGAGAGGGCGAGCAGGTGAGAGTGCCACAGTGAGAGCCCCAGAGCCAGAATGCCCGGCAGCCCCTCCGTCCTCACTTTAAGTACAGGGGGCGTACCTTGGGCAGGGGAAAACTGGGAGCCAATCCCAGGGAAGGGGGGGTGTGACCCAGAAGTGGGGAACTTAACAGAACAACGAAAGAAGGTGGATCCAGGGTACTTGTCAAATCCTAGGGCTTTTCCTCCTCAATCTTCCAGATCTTACAAGGTGATTGACAAGGGAAACACCATCGGGGGTTTGGGATAGGGAGATAGGAACAAACGATTACAAACATATAACAAAATATACAGAACATTAGAAAACCCAATTTATGCACTGCAACAGGCTAGGTAGTATGTAACATGAAAACCAAGACCAGAAAAGTCTTTTAGTGAAGCATAAAACTGTGAACAATATTGTTCAGCCTTTTCAAGCAAGTTCATTAATATATTTCTACTTGGTCGTATAAATTCATATGGTCTTTGGAGGTTGAATATACTTCAAAGTAAATTAACTAGTTTCTTGTTTTGTAGTTCTGTTTTTCTCTAATTCACTGTGTAAAAGAATATATGTGTATACATTCACATACAATGCAAATGTGAAGTATATGCTGGTGTTGTATTCTTCATTATATTAGATTTGATACCTTTTGTATCCTTCATGAGATGTAATGTAGTTTGTAAGATGCTAATTTACTATTTGAGACCAGAGGTAGTGAGAGTCATAATTTTTCCCCTGGAGCTGGTGTTGTTTTAAATTTTTTTAATATAACAAATTGAGGGAATTTTGTTCTGTTCAGTACATTACCTTGATGCAATTTTTTTTTTTTGTTCAAATTACTTTTAAATTGTTTGCCTGTGTAGGTGCTTTTTTTAAAAAACAGCTTTTGGATTCAGTAAATTGTTCATATGTCTGCAGGCTTACTATGAAATGTAGTTCATAACAGCTGTGTAAGGGTGTTATTTTTATCAATCTCCTACAGACTCTTTAGTGGTCAAGGGAAGAAAAACCAGTTTGCAGAAGTATTTGATGGTGACCATTTAACTGTTATAAACAAGTAAAATCCTCATGTTTGACAGGGATGTTTGGCATTAGAGATGTTAGTATTTTTAGTGTAGCTGTTTGTGTCACAAACTTTGTTTTGTGGAAAAGGATTGGAAGATACATTTATCTTTACAGCTGCTCTGACTGAAAAGGCTAAAGAGCCATTGATTTTATTATTTCTTTAGTAATGTGTATTACTAAAAAAGTAATAATTTCATTCTAGAGAAACTCTTGGCAAAGTTAAGGGTAAAATACATCCGGGTACCTGTGGTGTGATATAAAATCTACATATTACTATTGCCATGGCAGCTGGCCATCCAGTGCAGAATCATAGAATGGTCTGGGATGATCTTCTAGTTCCACCTCCCCTGTCATGGGCAGGGGATGCCATTCACTGGATAAGGTTGCTCAGAGCCACATGCAATCTAGCCTAGAACACTGTCAGGGATTGGGCATCCCCAGCTTCTCTGGGCAACTTGTTCCAGTGCCTCACCACCCTCACAGTAAGGAATATCTTCCTAATATCTAATCTAAATATCTCCCCCCTTAGTTTAAAACTGTTCCCTCTTATCCTATCACTCTCTGCCTGTGTAAAAAGTTGCTTTCCCTTTTTCTTTGTAAAGAAAGGGGAATACTTTAAATACTAGAAGGTCCTTGCAGTAAAGTCTCCCTTGAGCCTTCTCTTCGCCAGGCTGAAGTACCATAGCTGTCTGGCTATGTCCATCCATCCAATTCCTTATCCCCCAAATAGTTTACCTTCAAATGTATGTTAAATGATTTAAAGAAATCTAGGTAGGTTATATTAGTTGATCTTCCCTTTGTTGACGGTTGCAGTCCTTCAGTCACTGAAGGCCACTTCAGTGTGTCAGAGGTTGGTCAGGCAAAATTTGGACTTAGTAAAACTTTTTTGGCTATCTTTGATCACTTCCTTATGTATGTACCTTAACAGGTTTCTGTGAGAGTCTACCCCATAATCTTCCCAGGCTTAGAGATAAGGCTCACCAGTCTGTAGTCACTGGGTTTCCCTTTATGTTTTCTAAAAGTAGAAGTGAGGCTTCCCTTTTTCCTGCTTCGTTGGACTTTGACTGCCATGACTTTGCAGATATGATTGAGAGGTGTTGCAGGCTTGGCAACAACCTTTGCCAATACCCTGGGATGCATCTCATCAGGCCTCACAGGCTTGTGGCTGTTTATTTAACTCATGTAGTCCCAAACCTTTGTTCTTTGTTTACAGTGAGAGGGATTTCACTCCCCCAACACACACTTAGAGGTTCATGGACTGGAGAGAAGTGAGAAGCCGAAGTGCTTTAGTGAAGCCAGTGAAGACTGAGGGAAAGCCCGGCCTTTTCCGTGTCCATTGTCAGCAGTTCTTCCTTCACATTTACTGAGATTGTATATTCTCCTGGGCCTTTCTTTTCTGACCAGTTCACTTAACAGAATCCCCATTTGATATTCTTCACATCTTACTTGCCAAGTAAGTCCCATTAAATCCATGCCTTAGCTTTTCGTATCCCATCCCAACACATCTGAACCACATCCCTCTACCTTTCCAGGCCACATGGAAAATGCACTGGCTGTGCATTTCTTTCTTACTCCTCAGTTTCTCTTCAAACCTTACAGCTTTCCAGTTTACCTTGCTTGATTTCCTGAACATAAGGATGGAGGGCTTTTGTGCTCTGAGTGCCCTTAAAAAATTGCCAATTCTTATCAGCTGCTTTGTCCCTAAGGATAATTGGCCAGGGGATCTCACTCACTAATTCTTTGAGCAGCTGGAATTCTACTCTTTCAAAATTCAGGGCCTTGACTTTGCTCTTTGCTCAGGATCACAAACTCAGCAAGGGTGTGGTCACTACAGCCCACAGTGCTCTCGACTTAAGCCCTCTAATGAGCTCATCGTGTATGAAGAAGTGAAGAACAGTGAAAATTAAAAGCTAGGATTTCTAATCAGTGCTCATGTTTCACGATGTAATTTCTATATTTAATCTTTAGGTCTTTGTAAAACTGAGGAAAAGATTGCTCCGTGACTGAGATAAAGGACAAAATCATAACTACAAATTAATGACAATTGAATGAAATAGTTCTCTGTAAAGTTTTTTTATGCATACATTTAATTTGTGGATCAGGATCAGGAAATGAAGTATTTCTAGTGCCTTGGCATTGTCTAAATGTAGCATCTTGTGTGTAACTGGTGGCTGCAAAAATATATACTCTTATAGGACAGATTCTGCCATTACAAATACCCAACCATTTTTTTAGTTTTTAAGGAAAAAATGGGATTTTCTTGGTATGAAAAAACCAGCCTGTCTTTTAACATTATGTCTAACTAATACACAATCTATTTATCTAAAACTAAAATAACTGAAATGCAAAATCAACCAAATTCAAGTACTGTAGTTGTGGTTGCTGAATTTAACACTGCCTTAGCATTAGCACAGTGATTTCTATATTTAATCATTTGTAAATTAAACCTACATTTCTCAAGCTAGAAATTCAGAACTAGTGCATCCTTAAGATCTTAATCTGTTTATATTCCTTTACTTGTTAAAATGGAAAAATTTATGGGTTTGTTGTGAGAGGAGAAAGGTACTAATGTGTGTGAGATGTTCTTTTTTAGCTATGATCATTGCAGAAGACCATAGGAAAAACAAATAATATTTAGTTCAGAACGTAACTTACACGTTACACTGTAAAACATATGGATTAAAAAAAAGGTAGAATTTTTTCATCGCATTTTTTCAACAACTGCAAAACATTTTGTGCCTTCATTAAAATGTGAGCCCTTTTGGAGAAATGTACACCCAAGATTGTATTCTGTGAATACCTGTGACCCAAACTAAGGAACCTGCATACTCTTATTTCTGAGTGATCTTGTGGAATGTTGGACTTTGCTACTGCAGTCCTTAAAATGTTGTATAAAAGATTTTGTCTTTTAAGAGGTCTGTTTTGCACAGTAATTTTTCCTAGAGGATAGCAGAAAGCAACATCCCTTTCACTCAGTTTTTGCCAGATTTCAAATATCTGTTTTCTGCTTTCAGCTTTGCTAAAGCAGTTCTCAAGCATTTTGATATGAACACAAACACTGTTTTGTTTAGTTGACATGACCTTTTCCTTGCCTGGCTTCCCTCCTTCTACAGAAAACATTTATCCTGAGGTAGGCATTGACAATTTCCATGCTGAAACTTAGAGATTAAGAGTTTGCTAAATTTATATTGCAAGGGAAGAAGGGGTGAGCTAAGGGTTCCTTATTAGTGTTTTATGATAATACACACCACTGTGCAAGTGGCATGACAGCAGCCAGGTGGCTGTATTGGCCTTTCATCCACAGCAAAACAGCATCAGTCCCAATGTGCAAATCACAGATGATTTCTGAAGTATTGTGTAGCCTGAGCATGCAGACAACATTTACAGCATGTTTTTTTGTACTCTTTTCTTTCCAGGTTTTTCTATCCAGTTCATAAGATGTTGGAAATTAAAGTGGTCAGTATACCAGACAAAAATCAAGTTGATTGGTGTGATTCTTTACACAGGATTAAGTGCTCTTTTAATAACTAAAGAGCAGAGGAAGATAGTATATCAGCATATAATATTCAAGATGGTAAACATAAAGTAGCTGGTTTATATTTTCTTTTTGTCAATAGAGAAAATATAAGTGATATATTTAGTAGCTGCTTCACTGAGGTATCTTACTTTCCACTTGACTTTGGTTTCCTGCACATTGCTATTAATATGACATTTATCTTTACATTTTATATTGAAGAAATAACACTAAGTTTCTAGCATTTTTAATGAATAGTTTTACAGTAAATTATTCTGTAAGTATTTAAATGAGTATGTTTCCTTAAAATCTTTTAAAAAATCTATAATTAGCAGCTTTCCTGTCAGGGATTGGTGTGTGTTCGAGCTGCTTATCTCAGCTCTTAGTTGGGTTGCTTAAATGTATAGGATCAAAGCAACCACCATATTAATGGCAACGTGATGTAAAAGTATTTAAGACATGTAACAAAGCCTGTTGCAAGAAACCTGGTGATTCAGCCTCTCCTCCATCCACCTCACTATCTGCTTATGCAGCCCTTACTTTATCAGTTTTCCTCTAGGATCTTTTGAGACAGTGTCAAAAGCTTTTCTAATGTCAAGATGGACAGTATCAATTACTCTTCTGTTGTTTGGCACTATCAATGGTCACTGCTTCCTGACTGAAGATGAAGTTTTAACAAAAGAACTTCTGTCAGTGTTTTTTGAAAATAACGCAAAGTGAGAAATGATAGAGTATGAGTCGCCGTCATGGTGGGCTATTGAGAGAACTGGTAGGCTACAGCTACCAGATTGGGTTTTTTTCCTGGGAAAGAAAAACTGGAATGTGGGAAGCTCAGCCTGGTAAAAAAGAATGAATCAGTGAAGACTGAGTAAATAAATACTCAAGAGGAACTTCAAGAAGAATTGCCTCTGAGATTATTAGTGTGCTCTGTGAGTAACTTTAGTTGCACATCCAGACAGTACAGAGGAATAAATTGAACTCAGAAGCCCAGAAACATTGATATATCTGATCCAACCATCCTCTGGTCCTGTGACTGGGCACCAGTGAAAAGACCTGGTCATATTTTTTATTACCCCTTCATTTCTGGTATACCTTCACCACCATCCTTTCAGGTTATTTGCATTAAAAATGTCTTTATGCCATTACATACTGTTGATGCACATTTGCATAGTTTGAGTGGTCAACCAATGTCACTGTACTAGGACAGCAGAACCATCCTGTCCTGGTCCAGCTTATGTCCCTCTGAATCAGAAACTACATCTGCTCACTGGAAGCATCAAAGTAATGACACTGAAACATTAATATTATGAAATGGCTTAGTGGAGTTCAGTTGGTTTACCTTCTGCTTGGAAAGATACCAGAATTAGACCAAGGTTAGCAGTGGGTACACAGTGAGAGGTGAGTGAGTTGTGAAAAGGAAAGGAGAGAAAGGGCCTTTATGTTTGATCGTAGAAAACAATTCAGTTAAGTAAGAGAGAAAAATTACTCTTTGATAAATTATTCTGAACAGTGACAAAACAAAAACAGTTAGATTTAAGAAGAGGAGTATGTAATGACTAGACAAGAAACACAAGTATTAAAATGAGGGAGCTAATTACAATGTCTGTTTACTGGATAAAACTGAAACAACCAAGTAAGTGATTTAGGCCATAAATAAAATATAAGGCAGGTATTTGAGTGTTTTAAATGTAGTTATAGTTTCAGGTACATTGCAGTTAGTTTTGCTGGTAAATCTGTAATTTTAACAGTGTTTCAACATTACTGAGATATATTACAACAGCATAACTTACTGCTGAATGAAAATTAAATTACCAGTTCATTTTTTTTATTTAACATTAACTCATTTTTCAGGATTACTGCTCTAAAAGCAGCTTGTTGTCCACTGTATACACAGTGCAATGTAATTTTTTCACACATTCTGGATGGGCAAATCTTCATGGCTGTTCTTGGATTTACATCAGAATTTGACATAGTGGCTCTCTTGCAAATATTCTGATTTTGTAATGAGGCATTGGCTCACTTTGTTGTAATTCAGCTCTACAGAGCCATACTTTGTTCATTCAGCAGTTTAGTCCCTTGCCTGCCAAGAAGATCCTGATGAGTTCCAGTTTTCCTTTTGAAGAACAGAAGCACTTGAATGCTGCAAAACAAACATGCTTTCAAATTGATTTTTACTAACGGCTGCCAGGGTGCCTGTTTTCCTTTGTCCACTTCATGATGAAATAGAGTATATTTATACAGAAGGCTTTCTTTGGTTATTTAATTCCATGCAGGTAATGTTTAAGAAATGACTTCTCCATATCACTACATCGGTGTAACTCTGTTTTGAAGAGCAGTGGTTATTTCCATCCAAGCACTGTCACTTCAGACAGTATTTCAAGCAAGTTTTGTATCTCACAGACCACATATATAACCCCAGGAATCCTTGGTTTTAGCAATCCAAAATCATTGTATTGGTTGGTAGTTACACAGATTTCATACTGTTGTGTTTTGTAGTGTTGCTGGTGAGGACTTTGTGAATCAGTGAGATTGACAGTTAAGTCTACTGTGAAACTTGAAGCTTTGGCAATTTTAAGGCAACGTAGCATTTTAATACTGCTTTATCACATAGTGACGTTTTATATCAATGAGTAGCAAAACAAGAACTTTGTTAAGTAAATGCAAACATTGGGTCAGTGTGAATAAACATTAATTTCAATGAACCTTATCTTCTAGTCCTTTATCCAGTTATCTGAGCAAGTACATTTACTTCCTAAATTGTGTGTTATTCAGTAACATGTTCTTTGTAAATTATTTTAATGCTTTGATTATATTAGGCACACTTGGATTCTTTCATGTATACTATCAAGAGGATCTGGTAGTAGATAAGGAAATAAACAGAACAGCTAAAATTATTAAAACAATGGTGTGCTTTTTTCCCCCCAATTTCTCTGAACCAAAACTGTAGAGAGTTTTTAACATCAGATTATGATGACTTGCTTGATCCATGCTTCCAACCATTGCATTAAGAAGGAATTTGTGAACAACTTCAGTCTCAGAGTACAGTAATCACAAACACAGGGACCTCTTTCTCCATATCACAAACAGAAATATGGCTTTATTCCCAGAAGCAGCGTTGTATTTTGAAAACAAGATACTGTGCCTTCCCTTGCAGAAAAATGCATTTGTGTGTTAAATAATTATGGCAATTATAATGAAGTTCATTTTCAGTATCAAGTTTCTTGGTAATGCTGTTTTTCATACCATCTGTAGAAGTATATATTATGCCTTAGATTTTGTCATCATGGGATGACATTTGCACAAGGAAAAAAAAGGCAAACCTTTTAATTTAAGTAATTTCTATTGTGTTTTGTTCTTACAAGCAGTACTTAAGAATAATCATATTTTTAAGACATAGAATTCTGGTTTCATAATTCTGAGACTGTAGGTGGTAGGTAATGAGATGTATTTAAAAGGGTAGGTGACCTGATTCAACTGATAAGGTTTTCTCTTTCAAAGCCATGCTAATGCTCTGGGTTTTTTGCATGCTGTTTATTTCAATCTGCTAATTTATTACATTTCTGCCCAAGAGAGGGGTCATTAACTCTTGTTTCTATAGAATATGTGGTCTCTTCATCCATTCTATCATAGAAATGTAGGGCATTTCTCGTACCTAATAACATTTTCTAATACTTTCCTTTTTTGTGTGTGTTCAGCTGCAGTATAATTACTATGTCTACACTCACTTCCTTTGGTACTGTTCTTTGGTTTAACATATTTGAAAGTTTTTAAGTCCTCGATGTAACCTCCTTTATGTTCTAATTCTGTGGGCTGCTTTGGGACTTCATACCCTTCCCTATTTTCGCTCTCAGTCTGGTTAATCAAGTCATACTTCCTATCCATCTCTAAATTATCCTTATTGTTTAGTTTATTGGGTTTTGTCACTTGGCTGTCTTTATTTGTTTCTGCTTTCCCCTGTGTAAAAAGAAACACTTTTTTTTCTTCCCCCTGGACCTTGTTCTTTTGAAGGTGATTCTTTACTGCAGTGTGCAGTACTTCAAGTGCATTTGGTGTTGGAATTGTCACCCTACATTTCTTTTATCTGAGACTGATGTCTGGGAAGAGCTTTGTAAAGCATTTTTTCAAGTTCCCTTTCTCCATTAATTTTCATATTTAAACTGGACATTATTTTCCCTATTACTCTGTGTTTATTCTGATCCTTCACTCTTATTTTTTCTGTGATTTCGTTTTACTTATTCTTGCCTGTATTTCTGCCAGTTTTTAGGACCTTGTCAGTATTCTGTGTCTTCTGATTTGTCCTCTCCTCTTTATCTTGTGGTTTGGCATATTTTCTTTCTAGCTTCTTCAAAAAAATTGCCAGTTTATATTATGTTACTGTTTCTGGTGATCTACATCAACTTACATTATTTTCAATGTGTCAGTCTTCTCTGATGCTGTTCATATATACTCCTACAATTCTGAACTGTGTAGCAAAAATAAAACAAAGATCTTTCCATTCACAATCTTATTCCTGTCTTTTTTCCCTCCTGTTTCATATAGGGGGAGGAAGTTTTCCTGTAGTATTAAAAGGTTTATCATTCTCCATGCTGACTTCACCTATATTCTTATGCTCTTTTTTACTTCAGTGTTTGCCTAAATTCTATGTAGTCAACAATCTCCGGTCACTTAATTTCATATTATTTGTCAAGAACTATTCTATTTGTGTTTTTTTATCCTTTTATCAAGTTCCTTATTTCTACCTACAATTCCTCTCATTGAAGAGAATGAAGACATTGAAACCTTTTCTGGAATCAGGGACTGTGTGGTCTTCCCTCTGTAAAGTCCCGAAAAGTATGCATTTCCTTTTGAGAACTGTTTTTTAACATGTGTACTTGTTTTTCTGACTTACGACCTTTGGGAAGACAGAAGGGGTTTTTTTATGATTGTTTTGTTGCTATTGTTTGCAGGGTTTTGTTGGGTTTTTTTTTTTGTTGTTTCCTAGGAGAATAACATTTTAGCTAAATCTACTTTTATGTTTTTTCCACTCTACTAATATTCCTCCCATCAGGAAGTGATTGTAGATTTTTCGCACATCTTTTGTGCATCTCTGACACTTATGTATTATGTAACACGGGAATCGATAATGTATTAAACCTAAATTCTAGTAATTGATTGTCTATGAATATGCTCGTTTTGACAGGAACTGGAATTTCAGCAAGGCTCTATTGTAGGTCGTTGCAGAGCTGTTTCTTTGAGGGTGTTGATTTATTTTTTTGACTGCTTACCACAAATAATAATAGTTCCAAGTGTTAAATGCTTTCATTTGTGCTGCCTCCCTTATACTGATTATCAGTGTAGGTTGCAAACACTGTCTTATCATCTGTAAAATGTATATTTGCTGTAAAGTGTAAATTACAGTGAAGTGGTACTTTTACAATTAAAATATATTTATATTAAAAAAAAACAATCCTGCTGTTCGCACTAGGAGCTATTCAGGTGGTTTGTGTCAGTGTTAATTTTTTTCATTTTTTTTAATCTTAGCTCTGACTCATCAAAAAATATTTTCTGGCTGCTTGTTTCTTTGAAAATGTAGGTATGATGGGATTCACAGTGCTGTGCCTATGTGAGAGACAGAGAAGGATTTGGTTTTTTGGCTGCCTCATTAAGCATTTCATTCCACACCTTCTTCAGAGCTGTCTCTTTAATCAGCTGCAGCACACTACTACTTATTGGAACAGAAGCACAAAAATATTGGCATTTTTTTCTTCCAATGACTTAATCAGGGGCATATCTATCAATCTAGATGTTCTTTCTATCTGAAAACGAGTCAAGAAATAATAAAGATCAGACTCAAAGTTGGTTTTCCAGATACTAACTGAAAAGGCCCATTTCTGAGGATTTTAAAGGAGCACTGAAGAAGCTTGTCATGGACTCTGCAGGCAGTGTCTTAACACAGTCTTCTGTCATACCTGATCTAGTTTATTATCCTGTGCAAGATAACAATCTGTGACTAAGCTAGAGGAAACTAAAAATATATAATTATATGAACTGAATACATTGCTAATGATGTGTGGTTTATTGAGAACCACAGCAAATCAGAAATGCTTAAAATTTTGTGGATGTAGGCAGAAAGCAAAAATCTCCAACTGTTTCATCTCCTGTTCTCTCCAGGACATTTGGATTGCTGAAATATTTTGATACTTAATGCAGTACACAATATAGTATTATATTGCTCAGATACTCTTTAGAAAAAAATTATCTGAATTTCAAAGATGTACTTGAAATCTCTTTTAATTAGAAATGAATGTTTGAAAAATGTGCATATTTCACTAAAATGTTTTGAATTTGACTTGACAGAATTTAAGGGAAACTATATAATGACACAGGGATTTAACAGTTTTTTAAAGGTTTTGTAACTTTTTTGAAGTTATTTTTTTTCCAAATTGCAATTATCCTCAGGTTTTAATAGCAAAGTACTTTACATTGAGACTTTCACTGAATGTAAAAAAATCTCATAAATGTATTTAAGGGATTTTTTTTAAAAGCTTACTTTTTTTGTGCATGCTTTATGCAGACGTTAACTTTAAACGCTCGCTTGAGTGGAGATCAGGTTTTTACTTAGTTTTCTTAGCTGAATGTTAAAATGCAGCTAGATTTATTCTTTCTTCCCACCATATTTGGTAGGTTATTTTGTATGACTCTTGTAAAGTAGCTTAGTTGGTGACTGTGAGATGTGAAATGGTAGGCATGAGGGTCAGTACTGAAACAACCACCACATTGTTCAGGCACATAAATGCTGTCAAAGTAGATGCCTGCGCAAAGTTTTATGAAGTTGATGTCTAGACTGTGTTCCAAACCTCCTTTTGTCCAGCATACTGCTTTAGTCGGAACATGTCAGTTCTTCTAATTTAAGTATTTCCTCCCTGGAGAATTCTGTTTCATTGTATAGTGTTTCAGATTTTCTCTCTGAGTAAAACATTTAAGTATGACTATTTTATTATTTACTATTTTATTATTCACTACTTCATTATTTACTCTTTCTGCCCTCTTTGCTTGGTCTGTCTATATTTTTTGCAGAGAGGAGGTTAATCCATTTTCTCTCCACTACTAGCTTTGCTACAGGATACGACAACTTTATTTTACAGTTCTCTTTTTCTGGATTCTCAAATTATTTCTATTTTTGAGCTTAAAGCTAAATGGCATGGGATTTCATTAATTATTTATTTAGTCTTAAAGGCAGTCTGTAGGTTGAGTTGTTTCTTAAATACTTGTCAACCCCCATCCAATATAGAGGAAAACTTCTTGTGGCTAGTTTGATGTTTGGTGAATATCTTAAAAAATAAAACTCTTGAGATTTTTACATCTTTTTTAAGACTGAATTAGCACACGGAAGACACACTTGAGATTTTATGGCAGCCATACTACTATTACATTCTCCTGATAAAAAGAACATAAAAGCAGCAGAGTTAAATGCTTGAGAATAATTAATTAATCTGACTCTTGGATTGAATTTTAAAACAAAGTGAAAGAAGAATTTAAGGTTTCCATTTTGATGCTTTTTCAAGCTGGCTTCATATTTTCTAAATTTATGTCCTCAGTTTTGCTAGGGGTTTTTGTTTGTTTTTTGTTTGGTTGGTTTTGGATTTGTTTTGGTTTTGCTTTTCCCCTGCTAATTCTGAAAAAATAAAAAATCCCACACTTGTATACATTGTCCCCAAAAAACTGGGAAAAAAGTATCTTTCATTATTAGCAGAAATGGAATAGTTTTGTATTTTGCTTTATAATTTTTTTCCGGGTATTGTGGTTAAAGTATTTCAGAACATCATTCATTCAGAACAACATTTTTTATTACCTTTCTGTGGAATTGCCTGTTAGAAAGAGTCCTTTTGTCCTTCATTTATGGTAAGACAGAACTACCATATATTAAAATTGTATTAGTTTTCACTTCAGAAGAGTCATTTTACTATTACATTTAAATATCCTTACTCGACGAGTGATTTTATATTAGAGTGGATATAAAAGTCTGTATCAAAACAAAATATGATGTATGAAGTGTGTACTGTGGACTTTACCTCTTTGGGGCATTCTGCTTGGTCTTTAAATTTTCATACAAATTTTATGGTATATAAAAATTTAAATTTCATTTTCTTCTTAAGACAATGTTTCAGGTTCAAAAATTGAGGTTGAAAATGTAGTTTTTCAGGAAGATTGTATTTTTAGGGTTTTTAAAAACAGATATTTCATTTTTTAGTTTTATCACATATTTGATATACTGAAGGTTATGTTCATAGAGATTATGGAAGATGCATTTTCCCAAAAAATGTATTTCATTTTTCTTTGCTAGTGAGCTGTACCCTGAATAGATTCACAAACAATTTGCATTTCATAGCCTTCCATTGCATAGTACAGCATTGCTTTACTGGTTGATGGTTAGTGATAGAAGTATTTCTGCTTTATATTAATGTTTCAAAAGGACAAAGTATGTTTAATTTATAATTACTTTGGAGAAATAAACTCTTTTCCTGGAAATCAAAATTTTTCTAAGAGTTGGATGAATATATTGATGCTATTAAAAAACTTCTCTTTTGTGTCTATATTCATTTCAGGTATTAAATACTTCTAGCATTGTAGTTTTGGTGCTCTCTGTACAGTATCTAGCACATGGGCCATTGGTTAACTGTGGGGTAGGTATTTAGGGTTTCCACTCGTCCTTATTTCCATACAGTTAGTATAAAGCAGCACATTTGCACAGAATTGATTTAAGGACAAAATATTTAGAAACAGATGGAAAATTCAGTAATGTGAATAAAATACATTGATACATCTTGCATCAGAAAGTTCTAAATTAAATTAGCAATATTAGAAATAAAATAAAGTGTCTTTATAATACTTTACTGTACTTTTTTTAGGTTATATTATCTGTTAGTTTGTCTAGTATCTTAAATAGAAAGCAATTTATCATATCTCTACTATTGCTTGTTTCAGGTCTTTTGAAGAAAAATAGGCACAAGTACATGAATTAGATTGCGCACCAGAGGAAGTCTGTTGCTTGTTGTTTCATGCTATGAAACAGTTCTGAAAATTCCAATGAACTTAAAAAAAAAAGGGAAAATAATTTCTTTGCTTTTAAAATAATTTTAATTAATATGTTTGTATTTTTATTAATATGAATTTATCATTTACCCCACGTTAATAACTATCCAGATAACAAAATTTTTTCTCATTCTTACTCTTATCAGACTGTTTATTGTTAGGGCAGGCAATTTCCTTCCAGTTTCCACTGTTGCTTCTGCTGGTTTTGGCAGAGGTGAAACCCTAAACTCTTTCTTCATATCATTGTGTGAAATAAATTTTCAAATTTGCATTAAGATTTCTGTAACTATGTTTTAATGCAACCCATTAGTCTTGACCATCAGGCTAACAATTGTGAATTTAAAATTTAAAATTATTAATTATATGTATTATAAAATATTAATTAAAATTATAAATTATAAATTTTATAATTCTGACTTGGATTTGACAGAGTTTGAAGTAAATGCAAGCTAATATTTTTTCCTCTTAGCAGCAGAGCCTCCTCTTCTCTGACTCATATTTCTGAAACTAAAACCCAGGTCTTCTTATGTATTTTTGACCTTTTTCAAAATGTCAGAGCTTGACTTCATCCTGCAAGTCAAAAATGTATGTGTAAGGATGGTAGGTTGGGTGATGTTGATTGTCTCGAGTTGTCTTTGGGAAAAGGACATGGATACACATTATCAGTATACATGGCAAGTTGCTCTGAGCAGAGGAGCACACGGTGCTCACCGTCTATTTTTTTTTTTTCCTTTCTTGTCTTGATGCACACTGAATTTCTGACTACTGAGACTGTGAGCAGCACATTATCTTTGGAACTGTTTAAGCAGTTTAAACTCCTTTACATACCACACCTTTTTGCTGTGGCCGGGCAAAGCCCTAACAAAGTGAGCAGGAGACATGAACCGCTGTTTGATGTCCTGACTGGGCTGGGCACTGGGTTTTGCCCTCAGCTGCCTTGCAGAACACCTCAGGGTATCAGCAACTCACCACTTTTCTCCTGGATTTTCTTGAAATCTTAAAGGAATGGAACTCCTTTTTTAGAAAGAAAAAAACCTGAGTAATTGGTGTCAATGCTTGTTCCCCAGCAAAGCATTCATTCTTGCAGTGAGATAAGGAAAAGAAATGGCCAACAAATACTCTAGAATAATTTATTATTCTTAGTGCTTTTGAAGTACAGTTTCATTTATATGGTTGAGCCCCATACACAAAATAGCATTAAGAAGGTAAATTGTTTGTCCCATAAGCCAAACGACAAACAAAATACTTCTCTATATTAAATAATTTCAAGGTGCCCTTGTAGATGCAGAGGGGGCATGCAGTTATATTGCTTCACAGTGTTAACAATGTCTGGTGTATGTGCTTTTTAAGGGATAAGCTGTCAGGTTTTAGGCATTTTCTGTTTTCAGCTGTTTTAATTAAAGGGGTTTTAAAATTAATTACAGTTATTTTTATTCAAACCTAACTTTATTTTTAAGAATGCATTTTTTCAATTTAATCTGGTCTGGCTAAACTTTTTTCTCTCACAGACTAAATGTGGAGTCTGAATGGAGTCTCCTTAAAAATATTCATAGCTCTGTGGAAATGAATTGAGGAGTCAAAGAAAATTTCAGAAAAAGAAGAGGAGCCAAAACATTAAGATATGACAGTAAAAGATAAAAAAAAGGCACAGCCAAAGCCAGTATTCTGCTAAAAAGAATTATAGTAACTTGAGTGTCAATTACAATTATTAGCAACAGATGATTTCTTCATAGTAGCTTTGATAGAAACAAATATATTTATTTTTCCTTAATGTAAAGGCAAATAATACCTTTCTTATTAGGATTTTTCATTTCAGTTTGATTGACTTCAGTTACCTAGCTACCTCAGGATAACAGAAAGTCTGCGCTTGTTTTATTTCTCTGAATACGGATGGTAGTTTCCAGTCCCTATGTTGAGACCTCCTAGAAAAATTGAATTTAATCATGATTTTTTCTACAGAATCTTTAAAAACTCATTTATAAAATTCAAATGGAGGGTTTTTTAATAAACAGTATTTGTAACCATAGATTTTAAAACACACTTAGCAGATATTTCTGGTTTAATGCTGAAATAAAGAATCAGTCGTCTGTGTTTCCTTATAACCTATGACAATCAATCCTGCAAGAAAGATGTTATAATAATGAAAAGAGTCACAGGAAAATCAAGTATAGCAATACAGTAAAAGTATCTCCACACTCAATAACTTTACATTTTAATCTACCTCTCTTCACAACTTTGATTTGGAGATCAGCTAGCTTGTGCAGCTTTGATGGATTCCTCCTTTTATTTACAAGCTGAGAAACACTGAGTTTTTTCCCCAACTTTATATGTATTTGTATTTTAAATGTTCTTTGACGACAGTTGCTAGGGTTTTTTTTTCCAGTTCCTAGATTATCTTCCTCTGTATTAGTCTAAATTATTTGGAAGCAAGCTTGGGAAGATGTACTTAATTTTTTGTCTGATGACTACTTGTAATAATGAAAAGGTGCAAGATTAGATAGTGTCTTGTTTTTTTACAGACATTTATTTATTTTTTTCTTGCTTTTGAGAAATCCTGCTGAATATTTGTCAATAGGGGTGTGTTTTTTAAAAAGTCTTTACAATAGCTGTGAAAAAAAAAAATCATGACTTCCAGTGTGTTTGGACAGTGCCCAGTTTTCTGGGGTCCCAAACTTGAAGATCTCTAGATGTAACCAAAATTATGTAGTCACAGGTCTAGTTTCAGAGGATATGGGCCTGCTTTGCAGAACTGCTGGCTGCCAGTGGCTGCAGAGCAGCATCTGTTAGCCTGCATACATTTCAAAAAGTTCAGTCCTTCAGTAGGGGTAAGAAAATCCAAGGAACAGTTATTTCATAACCTTATTTTGGAAATTCTGGTTAGCTGCAAAATGAACAAAACTCCTGTGTCTTAACTGTCAACAGTCTAGGAAATACGGCTTTCAATTCTATTCTTTGTTGTGGGATTGATCAAAGTAAGATGGTAGGTTTTGGTATGACGAGAATTATTAGAGTCAGATGTTTAAGAAGCCAAGAGGCATCTTAAAGTTCAAGAAGAGCAATCTGTCAGGCACAGGCAGAATCTACATTTAGATGTGGCACTAAGAATAATAAAGTTGCAGAAGCTAACAGTCAAACCTGAAAGTTTTGGTGATGCCATGTTTGTTCAACAGACTGATTTTCAATCCTAACCTTTTTGCATGACTGTCCATCCATGTGCATTATCTTGAGTTCAGCCATTCATATTATCATTTAATCTCTCTCAAGAAGTTAGTATATGCTTCGTCCTGCTTTTTAGGAATGTTATTGTTAATGAACATTTAAAAATCTTTATTTTCTCGTATGTGGTAGTACTAAGCTGATTCAGCAAACAGCTTGTAAGGACTGTATGTATATCCATAGTGTGCATACACGTGTGTGTATATAAGTGTACTAGAATGTGTTCTAGAATGAATTTTGGTTACTGGTGTACCACACAGCAATTCAGTACAGAAAATGGAAAAAACTACTTTACAGTTAAAAGGAAAAGGCTGTTTTATGCTACAGCATATGTTGATTCAGCTTGGAGTTGGGATTGGGGTACTAATTTTGCTAGATTTAAAAGGGAGAGGGCATGAAAGGAATGAATCTGCCTTTTAATTAAGTCTGCTGTGTAGCTGGATTAGATGCACTGTAAATGCACAGATGCCAATGCAGAAATTGAATGTTGGGATTCAATCTGAACATAATCTCTAATAATGTTTACTGCTGGGACATCTTAGCCAGGCTTTAGTGGCATACTTGATCCTTAATTCCTGACTTTGACAACTGTTGCTGGAATATATATGATTTTTCAACATTTTCCTCCTGCAGCCAGTTTTTGCCACATGAGCATTGACTGAATGGGACTTGAGGATGAGAAGAAATTTTTACAGTGTGGATACACCCATATACCTACTGTCTTACTATAAATGCTTTGAAGTTTCTATTGAAAATAAGATTTTCAATATTCAGATTCAGGGTCAAGGTTAATAAGTAAGAGCAGTAAGAGAATTAGCAAAATGGACTTCCCTAAAGAACTATTGCAAATACTGTATGTGTACCTCTGTGTATATATGTATACATATCATTAATTAAAATCAGCGATTTTCCATGTTCAAGACAGATCATGCATCTTAAAACTGACTCTTTGATTCCTTCTTGCATACTTGCTTCAATAAATCAAATGTGCAGTTATTATCTTTTAATATTTTCTACATAAAGATATGATGCTTAGATATGATATATTTAGCACTGAAATGACAAGTATTTGCTAGTATGGAAAGTGCATAAAGGGCAACTCATTAGGATGCAGGAGGCTGTGTTCAATGAAGCTAAATCTCAGGCATCACAGTTTCTGAAAGCAAAAACTGAACTAGTTGCTTCTCTGTCAAGCTTGGACCCAAGGTATGTCAATAGTAAAGGACCATTAGCACAGAGAATTTGGCTGTTAGGTTGTTTTCTGTAGGGGTAGGTGTAAGGTTCTTGCAGGCATTCCTGTTACACAGCCCCAGCACAGAGGTGACTGTGAGACTGACATTGTAAGTGCTGAACAGGAGAGTGAGGAATTTCCACGGAGCTCGAAGGTTCAAGGAAGACATAGTTGTCATAGTTTCTGTTGAGCCATTTTGTAGAAATTCAAAGTATAGAAACTTTCATTATATTTGATTGGTATTTACAGAACTGTGTGAAAACCCTGCAGTTTCCTGTTAAATTAAATATGAATATTGTGTAAGCAAAAGCAATCTGCATAAAATCTAGGGTGAAGTTGACTGTGCATCTCAGAGAAAACCCTGCCAGATCTTTTCTTGGAAGGCTACTGCTGTAAGTGTGTCAAATCAGCACCAGTTATATGTTAGCTTGTGATAAAAGTACTGGCAATTTGCTGTAAAATACTGAAGTGGTTGCTGTTTTTCTGGCCTTCTGAAGAACTGTGATTGATGTCTGCTTTTTTCCCAGAAAAATAAGTCCCTGTCTGTGCCCTTCACTGTGATTAATGCCCTGTAAGTTGCTCCCGGTGAGATGCAGGTCTGTGTTGGTGCTGCTGCCCCATCAGCTGTTATGAGGCAGTTACAGAAACTCTGCCACACGAACTGAGGCTTCTAGCCCTGGCAGCAGAATACTCTGCCTCTGGCTTCTAGTAATGGCACCAAAGTAAACCCAAAACCACCTACTTCAGATAAGTGGCAGCATCTCTTCTGTCAGCTGAATCCCACATTTTTTTATTAAATAGGACCCATTTCAGCAATCATGCTGCACAAACCCCTTTGATGCTTTGCTGTTTTGGGCTGTGTGCATTGCCCCAGAGATGACTGAAAAAAACTGTCTGCTATCCTAGGCATCATGTTAAAATAGCTGTCATGGTTGTGTTGCTGATTCTGCAGGTCACCCTTGAAATGCTGAAATGTGGAGTATCTGTGTTCCTCACAGAGTTACTAAGGAATTTCAGAGAGAAGTGATAAAAAATTCCTGTGTGTTTTCTGCATGGAGAACTGTGAAATGATAGAGTGTGTCCCTGTTTTGAGTGAGAAGAAACCAGTCTTAAAATCTAGTCAAATCTTGGTCAAGGATCAATTCCAAAGTCAGTGTTAACACCGTACATACTTTGCGACTGAGCTAAACTAAAATGTTGAATTTTGTTCATTGTTTTTTCTGAATCACTTTTTATGAGAGCACTGTATAAGATTGCATGGCTCTAACTTCTGAATCACATTTATTTTTATGTTCAGAATAGCCTACATATTCTCAGGAGAGGTGAAGATATTTGATGACTTATCAGAGGATTAGAATTCATTTCATGGTGACTATCAAGCCTTGAAAATTTGGTTTTGTTCTGCAAATACAGGTATAATACCCTAATGTCAAAAGAATATTTCAGTAAAAATTGTTTGGAAGTTTGACTGTATCTGTATTGCACCAAGTAAGTAATGACTATTTTACTGCCCAGTACCTGGCACTTTTTTACACTATTACTGTCTGTGGATGTAGGTCTGATTGGGGGTTTCCCTACCCATGGATACATATACAGAAGAGTAGCAGAGAGGGAATATAAGATCTCTGTTAACTGTGACTGTTAATTTGAGCTAGGCAACATAAAAGTTTTTGGTATTAATTCTGCCTTTAGATTCTTCACATAGTTATTTTTTTCAATTGCATTATTACAGTACCATTAATTTCACTTTAAATATTAATATATACATAAAAACGTCCTCCACTTGTACTTGATCTCCTTCTGCCACATTGCGTACGATGTTTATTATACCATCAAGAAACTTATTTCAGATTTTAAAAGTTGGCACTGTTTTGTTAAATAGAATTGAAATATCACATACCATAGTATTCCATATCCACTGGAAAACCAAATAGTAAAGAAGAAAATTCATTTATTTAGCAGCTGGTGTTCAAGAGATTAGAAGTTGTCTCTCATGTAATTCAGTTTACCTTATTAGATGTCCTGGTTCAACGGCAAGTGTATACATTCATCTCAGAGTAAGGGAAGCCTCTGATGTTGGGAGTGGCCGGAGGAGGAGTAACTTGCTGAGCTGCTGATGGAAGGGGGATTGGACATACGCAGTCAGGCTAAAGCAGCCTGGACTCAAGTCAGCCTAAAATGCAATGCCACTGCAACCTGCTGAGTGTTCCCAGTGGGTAATGCATTTACATAGACTCCTTGACTGTTTCACCACTTTTATCACTCTTGAGAGTTTGCACTTGTCGGTTTGTAGTTATCATATGGACTTACCACTATAGATAAATTTGCTGTGAATAGGTCAGAATGCTTAAGGGAGTTTGTTGGTTTTGCTTGGTTTTGATACAGATGATACAGGTTTTATTGTTCAGTTAGACCTAAGTAAAGATCTTTTATTCAGGCCATGTCCTGTTGATTCAACCAGACACTGATTCAGTGGGTGTTACATGCTCAGGTCTTTGAAATCCAAATTTAAATGTCCATGTGAAACAGCTTTGTCATAAGCTATACTGATTAGCTGAATTTCTAAATTTCTTTCACAGATCTTCATGAATGGTCAGATGTTTGAATATTTTAAATGCAGTTTCTTATTACTGAAACAAGGATTATTTTTAACTTCTTCACTGTTTTCAGTTGAAAATGTAACTGAATTATAAAAGAACCACAGCACCTTTCTCAAGCCACTGCACATATCTCTTACAAAAAACAAAGCATTGGCCTCTTAATTGAATTTAATCAAGAATCTTGTAGGATATCTTAAAAAGAATGAAAGTAAATCAGTGGAAGTTCCAAAACAGAGTCAATTTAAAATGAAAGAAATAAAGTATCTGGGGGTTTGCTAAATGTTTGTGTTTCTCTAGTCATCTACAAAATTCTTCACGTAAAACAAAATTTGGAATGCTACCTTGCATGAACTCTTGGCCACTAATTGTAGAATTATAAATGGCTGCATTTACATTCCTTTCATTTATTCAAGCTTCTGAGAATAAATGAATAGAACTGAGAATAAATGAAAAGTGTGCACTTCTTTTCATCTTATTTCTGCCTTTTCAGTCTGCTTCTCAGATCAGGGATTCCTGCTCCACTCAGTTAAAATGCTGCTGTCTAGAAAGAATTTTGATGATATATAAGTAACTAAGGTTTTTTTCACAGCAAGATGAAAGGAGTTTTTCTTTAAATATGGTGGAACTGCATACAGAGTGTCTACTATGTTGCATCATAATTTCATTACCTATTGAAAAGATTGATGTGCTCCAAACTAATCTGCTTGCTCCATTAAAATTGTATTTTGGTATTTGCAATTGCAGAACTGTGTAAAACTCCTTAAATGCTCCACAAATAGGAGCATGTTTCTGCATGCTGTTACAGAACAGATTAAAAAAGTAAGTGTGAATGTATGTTTTCTCAAGCCCAATTGCATTTGTTGTCTGGTTATTGCAAGTCTTTGCAATAAGAGATTTCAGGATAGTTGGTAGACTCTTGCTTTTTAAATTTATGTGCCAAGACGTAGTCACACAGAATTGTGTTCAATTTGATTTTTAAGAATTAGCTATGAGAAGATGCTTTCCTGATACAATTTCATAATTTTAGGAAAGTGTAACAGAAACAAAAAAGATACTTGCTACATTATATATAATATACTTAATGCATTTAATGAAACTTGTGCAGTATTTCAACTACTATGTGGTATTTATTTGTTTTGAGGGAATATTTGTATTTTTCGAAAATTTTCTTTACCAACATTCAATGGTAGATCAAAACTAATTAACCTGTAAGTGTTTCTTCCTCTGTGCTTTCTTTTTGTTTGTTTGTTTGTTTGTTCATTCATTTGTTTGTTTGGGTGTGGTGGGGATTTTTGGGGTATATTGCATGTTGTCCATGGAAAATTCTAGATGAAAAAGAGATGTTCATAGAAGTAGAAAATATGCAACATGACAATGAAATCTTGAGTATAAGTTTATAACCCTTGTCATGGGTTATAAATCAGTCATGCCATCTAAATGCTTACCTAAATAATAATTCTGTGTACTAGATGGAAAAAAGGGAAGATGAGCCTGGATGCTTTAGAAAATATACAGACATAGTTAAGAATATGTGCAGTTTGAAGCTTTTCTATTATAGTTAACAAATAGAGCTCAACATCCTAGAGGCAAATGTGTACTGGCACTGACAGTTAGAATAATTATCTTCACATCATGCTTAACGCTTCACATTGTTTTGATGTCGAATGTAGTTTGTTGGTATGGTTGTAGGGGTTTTTTGGTGGTGTTTTTTTTTGTTCATTTGTTTGTTTGAGGTTTTTTCAATTGTTACTATTTTTCATTTAATCAGAGCATATGCCTAAAATTCTTATCTAGAACTGCAGGAGTGGAATTCTGGACAAGCTGTGGAGCTGGGAGCAAAACTTAGCTCCTTCCAAGGCAGAATTTAATTGTAAATGCCAAAGACATGCACTCATGAGGCTTTTAAAATACTCTTGGGTATGACCATGTGAACAGTGCTGGCAGGTCTGGACATGTTAATTATTTGAAGGCTTTGATTTTTTTAGAAGGACAGAAAGAAATATTATGGAGGGTTAACATTTTAAATGTATTTTGGTCATGTTGCTATTGTGTATCCAATAGTAATCAGTGATATTAAGTACAATTGAAACATTTTCTACTATTTTGTCATTTTTTTTCTTTAATTAGTTAGTGTATGTAAAATTTTTCTTCACTGAAACACACCAAATAATTTAATGATTTTCCCCTAAAACTTAACCATTGTCACATATTTGTGAAGTACCATCCCTGTGGTCAGACTTCTTCATTGAAGAGAAAACAAACCCTTACTTACCATATTACTCCATTCCCCACCTCTTCTTAGATGAGAACCAGTCTAAACATCAAACATCAGTGAATTAAGCTAAAAGTTTGCATTATAATTCATCTTAGCTCCTTACCCAGAAAAAAAAAAATATATGTGATTTATGCTAAGAAATACTAGTGTGGAAGTGCAAAAGGCAGCAAAATAGAATCAGGGTAGTGTAGCCTACACTTGAATGTGATAGAAGCCATACCAAACTGTTCCGTTTTATTTCTTCAGTTGTTGTTTTTCAGCCTAATTAATCAGTCTCTGATTAATGGAGGGTTTGTGAGAGTCAGTATTCTTCAGTATACTTACCTCTTTATTAAGTGTGCCTCTAGACATGTTATTCAGTTCATGAAAGGAACTTTGCCCAAGTGGCTTGGCAGTTTTGCAGTCTATAGAATATTAGCACTTGGAAATATCCAGTTAAAAGTACACTTTGTTTTTCGAGGTTAAGACTGGAGCATGGGATATTTTGAGATGAGGAGGCTATGCTATTTAGATAACTGCCATAGGGTAGCTGTTCCCTTATTCATGAGCCATCAGAAGAGGTGAACTGCGTTATGTCTGGACTGCAGCTGGATTGAAGTTACTTTGTTCTACTCTAAGTCTAGAAGGCCCAAATAGTAATTTAGTTCATAGTTATCTTGCAATAGGTCAAAAGTTCTCTTTTGAAAACTTTGCTTCAGGCTTTTGAAAACCGAACTGATCAAGATCTTTGTGCCAAGATGTCCTGAAAATCATGTGCTTTTCTTTCATTTCTGAGCACATCCTATATTCACAGTGCTGAATACAGTTCATTGACCCAGAAAGCCTTTGATGGCAGCTACTGGGTACTTGAAGCAAACCTCCACCAATTAAAGCTGTGCCCCATGAAAGATGAGGGAGAAAAAGCTGACAGTATGTTGTTCATGAAAAAATAAAGGATACAAGATAGTAAGTAGTGTGTTGCTTTCTGTACCAAAGGCTTCTTTCCTGCTTCTTTTTCCACAGCTGTTTTTACTTATGTGTTTGGCTTAGGCTATTAGCATAATAAAAACAAGTGCACTTCTAAGGAACTTCTTGATGAATGTGAATGTTTTGACAGTGGATATCGGTGCTATTAAAGCCACACAGGCTGATAGGTATCTATGTGTCTTGGTTTAGAAAGACAGGTATCTGCCAGGGAAACTGGGGTTCCCCTTAGAATAGAGAATGTAAACCCCTTACCCCCCGCCAAATTATAATTTTGCAATTAAGGGCTCTCAGGCAAAGATTTGGGAATAGGAATAACAGTTCTTTACTAGAAATATCAATAATATAAATGTGGTAGAAAAACAAAACCACCCCAAACAAACCAGCAAACAAACAAACAACAATTTTGAAAAGCCCTGATAAAGTCAGAGCTACAACCTGATGCCCTGTTGGTCAGGGTGTTGGAACCAGTCCAAAAGTCCCCCTGGAGTGGCAGATGTGGTTCTGTTGAGGTAGAGATGATCCTGTAGCCAAAAGGGTCCAGAGGTGGTGAGAAGGGTCCAGTCTTCCTCCGGTAATTGGGTGAAGCGAGAGACCATCCTGGTCCGGAGTCTCAGTTTTATCCAGGTAGGAACGGTTGGCTCCCCCCACTGGTGGAGCATCTCACAATAGGATGATGGAATGTGAGTATATTTTGGGAAGGGGAACAGCTTGGGGAAGAAAACAGCCTGGGGAGTCATCATGGCCCATCGTGAAGAAAGATAAGAAACAATGCCCTACCTGGTATTAACTGTTGGGCCATTATGAAAAGGCACCCACCCCCCTCCATCCAGAGTAAACAAGAGCTAAAGAGGAACAACTCCCCAACTGTTTTCAGCAGATGAAAATAGAATACACAATTTAGGCTCCACAACCCAAGACACTATGCTTTATAACTTTCTAAATCATTAAATAACCATGCAGCAACAAAATACACATTGCAGAAAAGTGTATGTATCTTTTTGCTTTTGAAATTAATTTTACTATGTCAGGATTAGAAGCTTGAGCTATCCTTTTGTGGAAACCCTCTCTTTCTGACACTTGAGCTCATGTCATTTATTATACTGTATATTAATTATTTACTATCCAGTGCTAGATTGCACTATACACACTCTGTGGAAGAGCATCCTCTCAATATGTTTGGCTGAACTAAGCACAAGTTTGTGGAATGCACTTCCATTTTTACTTTTATCTCAGCCTCTTAATGTCTACTTATCTTACTTACAATACTTACGTTTTTAATAATTAATTAATGATTTAAGCCCACAATTGTTTAACATAAAAATTAAAATTATGACATTGCAGAGGCTTTACAGTGCCATCCCACACCTTCACACCCTGTCTGCATGGTAGTACTTTTGTGGTTCTTATACTTTACGTGTTTCACTTGTGCAACATCTTTGAGATTGAAATATGCTGAAAAGTTGAGATTTTTTTAAGTGTATGGGCTGAGGACCATCAGTTCCTATTGCTGTTGTCATTTCAGGTGAGGTTGCTTCTCTGTGTGAGACTGCTGTCACTGGAATTGTACCCTGTCCTATTTTAATGAAAATGAGCTGGGTACATTTAAGTTTAAGTGAGCAGCCTGACTGATAAATCAGAAGGGATCAGAAGTCTCTGGTAGTTATGGACACACTGAAGTGGTATTGCAGTCATGTCAGCTGGATTAGCTAGCCTTAAAGAGAGGTCCAACCCTAAATTGGCTGTTAGCTTTGTCAGTCATACTTGATATACATAGCATGAGAAATTGATGTATTATACTGCCTTACAGGATGAAGCTGCTTAGCAGACAGTAAATTTCCTTTTGCTAGTCAGAGTATAAGCTTTAAAAGTTTGTGCTTCCTAGAAACTAGTATTGTAGCTGCTAATTTCTTCAGGTTAGAGCAGCTCATTAGCCTGTAAACACTTACGGATATACATGAAGAGGGACATTAAAGGGAACAAGACTTACGTGTCTCATTTAGAAACAGGTCTCTAGGAAAGCTGGGCTTTTGGATCTATCTAGATAAATATCTGCAACATAGAAGCAACTGTAGCATTCTTCCCCATCTAGGATTTGTAAGGCAGCCTGAAAAATAATCATGCAAAGCTAAAAACAACAGGAGAATATTTCATAAGCTAAGTCCTTACATTCAACGAAGCAAGTTTTCTGTGAGTAGTAGGTACACACATTGGTTTTGCTATAGGGATAGATTAATATTTATTTGTTGATATTAACAAGGTGCTTAAGCATCCTTCTTGTTTAGTTCTCAAATAATTGATTTAAAGTCTCTATGTAATTTAATGATTAACACTCTTAGCTGTTTACCACTTAGATGTAAATTCAGTGCATTACTTATGATAAAAGTATTGTTTGTAATTACAAAGTCTCTGTATTTGACCACTATTTTGAATGGCAATTTTGATCATAAATGTCTGGATTTAGATAAATGAATGTGAAATACTCTTTAAGAGCTTTTTTGTAGGGGGGCAAAACGCTTAATTAACTCCTGCTGTTTGTGTGTGTCTATTTTAATCTAGTTCCAAAGTATTTCCTTTAGAAGGAGCATATTTTTATTTTTATAAATATATATGTGTGTGTATGTGTGTGTGTGCATATTTATACTTTATACAAAAATTAAATTACAACAGTGGTTTTTAAATACTAGTTTTATTCAGTAGACTTCTATAGGCAGGCTTCAATACACTGTCATAAACTGAGAATTAGTTCTTTGTTGAGGGTGATCTGGTTAGTTTCAGCAATATCCCATTTTTATTAACTATTTGCCTTAACAGCGTGGCATTTATAGGAAGTATAAAAATATGTGTTTGTTTTATGTTATTCCACTTCTGCTTTGTTGAGTATAGGATATATTGCTTTTATCTCCAAAAAGCAACAACCTCGGAGCAAGTTTTTAATGTGGTTTGTAAAAATGCAGTTATGAAAAAGATAGATCTCAAGAGATAGTATTTTCTGTTTCCTTCCCCTGTACTTTTGTAAAGAATGGCCAGATCCTTCTCAAGGACATTTCATTTCTGCATTTTCAGTCTTATCAATAGCCCAATTCATTAAAAATGCATGGCTGCTTTAGCACAGAGGTTGCACTTACTCCAACAGACAGTGCTCTGATGAGATGGTTCACTTTTAGGAAATGACTTTACAAACTGAGTCCTTTTCATAAACGTTTTCATAGTTGCCATGAATTATAAGATAAAGAAGTTGATACAATCTTAAGAAATGCAACTAGAAGTAGGCTGTTTATATTTAACAGTGGTATTATAAAGGCTTCAGTACAGAAATTATATAACAAAACATCAGTTTAAATTTAAAAATAGTAAAGCATTTAAAGAATTGTTGAAAATAAATTGCAACCAGTGTCTTCATAAACTGCTTGGTTTTTACTGTCTTCATAAGCATCATATCCCTGCTGTTCTTGTAAACTTGTTAAGTAACACGATTGACGATAAGTCTGACATAAAGCAGTTTCTTACTGTCTCAACTCTTAGCAGCTGGTTTATCCTCTTGATGTGTAAACTGGATTTTTGGAACATAAAGAACAAAAGCTGAGTAGATTGACCTCACTGGGTGAATGAAGAGGATGATTAATCTTAGAATATTTTTAGAACTTCCTAGCATAATTAATTTCTATTTTGGATACATAGTTCATCACTGTGGCCCTGGTAATCTTGTAGCATTAAATTAAGGTTGTATTTTTATACTCTGTTGAGAAGAGTGCTGAATCAAATGCCTTTCCTGTGAGACCAGATAGGGGAATTTGGAATTTTTTTTTAATCTAGAACTTCTTTCTCAAAGACTGAAGTAATAGTCAACTACAAATAAAATAAAAATCTGGGTTTAATGGGTTTAATATTTTCTTTTTTATTAGAAAGTATTAAGAAGTAGCACCTTTTATTGGCTAAAACCTGTTGTGTTTTCCCTCTATAGGGACTTTACTGATAATGATAATCTGTTTTAAAGGTGGTACTCCTTGTTCTTCAAGCATTTTAGGTAGTTTTGAGCTGGTTTCACAGTAGAGAAAATAAGGAGTGAGAAAGGATGAAGGTCAGACACATGGCAGCTTNTTAGTTTTTGGTGTTTTTTAATATATGATTCTTATGATTCAAGTTGGAAATTGCCAGGTCAACTCTTAAGAAAAACTGAGGAAGAAAAAATCTTGTATGCATGTCTCTTTTTTCTCCCTCGTTGGTATATATGTAGTGAAAGTTAGTGGAAAAGTATTTTCTTTAATTCCAAAGTGGGATAGGTCTTCCATCTGTTTTCTGTGCTAGTATATGTGAGGAAGATTATTTATATTTGTCAGTTCCAGAGCCATTCATTCCAGTCATTGTTTCCTCAACCATTTTGTGTTTAGGTTTATAACATGATGTACATTACCTTAACTTTACATCTCAGCCATGCCACACATGGGATAATAATATTTCTTCAGATATCAAATTTAGGTATCTTTGTCTAGCCTTCACATAAGAATTCTTGCCTGCTTAGTTACCTGCCCTTTTTTTTTTGTTGCAGAATTCATTTGCATGAGATGTGATTGTTTATAAAGAGATGAGTAAGGAATATCTCATTTACCTTGCTGCTTAATAAGGGATATTGATATTGATGTTTTTAAAACTTCCACTGTATTGTTAGTGTATGGAAGGACTGACTAGATTTTAACTTCTGGGAATGAATGTTGTAAAGTTTGGCTATTGAGTAACTTAAAATTCTTTGCCAAAATTGTATGGTAATATTATATAACCCCATTTCATATGTTTTTGGCAAAATCCTAACTTGATGACATTAGGTAAGTTTAGTGTTAAGGGAAAAACATGAACCTAGGGAAGGAGGTTTAAAAGGTGTGTTCTGATATATTTTTGTCTGCTAAGTGAAGATGTTTTGTATTAGTGGGGAACTTCTTTGTGGTTTCTTCCTGGTCACCAACCTTAAAGGCAGTAAAATTTTTGTGTTACAGCAGCAGTTCTTGATAGCGAGGACCTGCAGAATACTTGTGTTGCTGTTACTTCTTGAATACAAGTGTCACTATGAACAACTGTATCTTTTATCAAAAATCACGTAGGCTAAGGAGAGACAAGGTATGGTTTAAAATTTCTAAAGGCAAAACAGTGATAGAAAGATGCATCTGGGAAGAGTAAGGATAAGATTCTTGCAAAGCCAACAGCAGATTAGAGCAGAAACTTCAGAGTCATAAAGGTTTCAGTAGTCATGATGAAGCTACTGTCCTACAGCCCTGGAAAGAGTCTTTGGTGGGTAGAAACTGTGAGAAATACTGTGTCTGGAGTGTTAGAGGAGAAACTTTTAAGACAGTCTTTTTTCAGAGATTATGGAAGACGTTAACAAAGCTTAAGGGCCATTTTTGCAATTTATATGTAATTTGAATTCTTATGGATTAGCTATTTCTACAAAAATAGAGTTGGGATAATTGTCTGCTCTATGGTATATACAGATTTCTCTGTATAGGCAAAGCACTCCAGCAGCTGTCACATTTTAGGCAGCAAATGTAGCCCTTCATGTCTGTTCTCTTTGCAGCTTTGAATGATGACTGTTTCTTGTGGGAAGGCACTGGGAGCTTCTTGTTCTTAGGACAGTGAAAAAAGTAGGTTGCCATCAGACAGAATACATCGTATTTTGCTGAACAGAAGTTTTTTGAGGATTACTGGCAAATAGTATAAACCCATAGCACTTAATACAGTATAAATTATCCTTAATGTATTCCCATTTTGGAAGAATATACTCTCTAAAGAACATCATTTTTCTGGTAGCTTTTTAAAATGAAAACTGTAAGTTCGGTTATTAAGAATTCTTATTTAAACTCTTGCTTGGTAGTAGTGAGAAGCAATGAATAGTGATAACTGCTACAAAAAAGAAACTGCGCCTTGGTTTTGGAAAACAAATGTGAAAGCTTATTGCATATATGTTACAAAGCAGTGTCATTCAGCACTGGGGCATGTTTTCCCCACTTTTAGTTTGGTGGTGGTGGTGCAGTTCACCTCCATACTCAAAGTATGCACTTTGGGATGTTAGGCTGTTACATAGCGCAGAGTATTTCCTGGCTTTGGCTCCTTCCATCAATAAATGCCAGTTTATCCTGTCCTACTGACAGTGTTAGTTTAATCAGAGAACACAGACACTGAATTAGGCAGCTGACTTGAAAGTGTGTATTTTGGTCACTGTTAAAGTTTTAAAACAGATGGAATGTTGACTAAATAGGTTTTTAAGGAGAAACTGTCTCTTTTGCACATCAAAAAGGGATAATTTGAATTTGGACATATGCTTTTATTATTAGCCCTCAGAGCTCACCTCATAAGCCCTTAAATTTAAGTGCATTTGTGCTGCTCTGTGTTAACTTGAAAGCATCACTTGAAGTCAAGTCAGCCTACACATCAAATATCTTGCCAGCTTTTAGGATCTGCAGTGTGGTTTAAAAAAAAAAATTATTAAAATCAGACCCAAGGTTGTACTTCATAATTTGTTACTTCAGGAATTAATTTATGTGTAGCCTTTCAGACTTCATGGCAGAGAAATACATGGAATACTGACCATTCCCAATCATGCTGCAAAATTTTGCTACTGTGCTTTTCTGTGCAAGTCTGTCAATATTTGATCTTAAGACACTTTATAGAAAGAGGCAGAAAAACATGATTCTTCCTATTATTTTGTGTTATGTATGTCAAATATAAATGTATCTGTAGGATATCTGTTATTTTGTCTCATTTTGTATGGTTTTTTAATTGATTTTCTTTAAAACTGTTGCAGTGAGACAGTTTCTTCAGTATACTGGTTGATCATAAAAGTGCTTAATGCCTGGAGTTTTCAACATTGGAAGTACCTTGTGTAAGAAGTATAGCACTGCTTTGTTTTCGTAACACTTACCAGTGTTAGCACTGGTAAGGACATCTGAAATGTTCATTTAAAAATACTGTAGTTGTCTTCATGTCTGTGTAGAGAGTGATGATTGTAGTAGGGAGAGTTCATTTGGTTTTCATTTATACCAGATCTGTCTTTATTTTACACTAATTTCAGCAGTGTTAAAATTTGATGTCAACAGGTTCTTAAACTTGCCAATACAAGGCAGAAGAAAATCTTAAAATTAATTTTAGAAAGGGATTGTGTTGATCCTCTGTTTAATCTTACTGCTTTCTAAAATTGGCCATTGTCCTTGAGTGAACTCTAACATGAAGTATTTTGAATAGTAGAAATGTACCTGTCAGGTACATTTCCACAATGTCACGTAGTATATTTAGTGTACCTTTAGTAGCTGGGTTTCAGAGACATTTGTTAAAGATTTTTGTGAAAAGAACTACAGGAAGTGATCCTCATGGGTTTTATATTCCAGATCAATTTATGCAAACACACTGAACAGAAGAAAGTCCTTCAGCATATTTCAGAGCACTGTAACAAATGTCAACTAGCCCTTCTCTACTACATCTACAAAGAAAACAGGAGGAGATTGTGTTACTTACTGTAGAATTGCATTGTCAGGTTTTTTCATTTACAAGCAATGTAAATGTATAATATTTTACAAAGTAGAATTGTTAAATGCAATTTGCTACGGTAATACTGTATGTGTGTGGATAGTACAGCCTGATTTTTCTCAGTCATCCATTTCTATGATTTAAGCCTGACTGTAGAGGCCTCTGACGTGCAGAGTAAAATTGTGCCAGATTAAAAAGCTGTGGGTATTTTGACAGTGATAATTGGGTAGAATAAAAAAAACAGAGCTGAATAGAGGAATCAAATGAAGCTCATTGAAATGATGTAATGCACTTCAAACTTTTACTGGAAATTTTCAAAATCTTTTAAACTTTCAGGAAAATCTGTTGTTAAATTTGCTTAAATAAATTCTTTCTTTTATCAGTCTGTCCGCAGGAATAATGAAAGAATTTCTAACCTGCTGTACTAAAACAACGTAAGTTCTTGCTTCATAAAATAACTATTTTTCTGTCTTCACAAGAAGACATAAATTAATTGCTTCATCATTTGCTAGTTTTATTCTGCATAATTTTATTTAAATTTCGGATTGTATAAAGTAAATACGAAGATGTCTACAAAATAGAAGTCTATGAGGTTGAATAGCATTTCCTGTTTTTTCTACTCTAAATTTAGGTTTTTATCAATGTAGAGTTAAGCTTGTCATCCATGGAGTGGATCATGTAGATGTGATGATAAGGAAGCCTTAATATTAGTTCTTAAATTATGACGTTAACCTGGTGATTAATTTTTTAAAATATTTGTTTCTTTGGAATACTATATTCTTTCAAGTAAGTCTTCCCTCTAGCATATTTTTTATTGTTAACAAATTGAAAAAAAACCTTCTTTAGTATATTTTAAGATTTATTGAAATGTAATAAATCAGGCCTGAGAAAGTCTGCTGTTTTGCATGAATTCCAACAGCCTTAAAATAAACAAACTCCCCAGAAAATCTACCTTAGCTCTCAGTTGCATATCCACTGCACAATTTAGTGATATTTGAAGTTGCAAATGTATCCTTAGCAAATGTGAAAGTAATCTCAGTTCTAATGTTCTTCCAATTACTAGAATATAATCTTAAATTTTCCACTTCCCTCCATTTCAAATTAGTTTTTCACAACCTGCCACCATTATCTCTTCAGGAGAAAGAGATCTCATGATGCTGCTGCAATAGCCTAAGAATTTACAGAAAAACATTATGAAAGTCATAGATGCTATTTCAAATTTTGGCCTTAACCTATACCATTTGTCATTCAATATTGTAACTCCTGTAATCTTTAAATTAATGCCTTATCCTCTGTTGAGAAAACAGAGAGAGGAATATTTTCACTGGGTAAAGCTGCAGAAGATTTGTTCTGCTGGCTTCAACATTAATCAATAGGAATCAAGTGGAATTTTCATTAGTGGAAACTGTTTCTTTATCTATTTATTTTTCTTTGCAATATAAACAGCAAGAAGGGAAGGCATTCATCACTAATTATCATATAACGACATTCAAGTGTCATCTGAAATGATCATATTAACCAGTAGTACAGAGATACAGTGCAAATAAGCTTACATCTAGAAAGAGTGCAGCTTTGTAACAGAAAATGACGACTCCTTTTTACTTTAAATCTATGTTTAATAGAATTTTTCATTCTTATGAAGAAAATGCAGAATGAGCAGGAAAATAACAAATGTAACTAGATTTGTCTTCACTGTGAATCGAATTCTCCATGCTTTTAAATGGCATATACACATATATTTGTGCTTGTTTGTCTTTATCTACCAATAATAAAGGAAATATGAAGAAGATAACAACTGTGTAAACAGTTAGTAAAGATTTAGTAGAACTTACTGAAAGAGCAGTCTCCATTTTACTAAGTTGTTAAATGTAAGTGAAGATGATCATCTTCAACACATACTGCAAACCAGAAAGCTATTTTAAGTTTTTAACTTCTTGATGGTTTGTTTTGTTCCAGAGTGAACCAACTGTTTGCAATGTGAAACTTAATGTTAATTTCTCTGCCATACTTCTTTCCTTATAAGTGAGACAATTATCAACTTATTCTCATAACACACACTAAAAAAATTCTGAATTTCTCCATTGTACTTGCTGGGAAAAAATGTGGTGTAGATTAATTAATATGGTGTTTAAAAAAGTAATTTTAAGTCACCTAAAGAATATGATTATAAATATTGAGAGTCCATTCCCATGTTGATAAACAATATGAATTTTCATCCTCTGACTGTTACCACTCACAGGCTGAATCCCTTCAACAGTGGTGTTGCCTTGCAAAGGTGCTAGATTTCTTTATCTCCAGATGTCTCCATTGTACATAAAGATACATATCATACCTCTTCTTTCCCCAGTACATCTCCTCTCTTCCTTTTGTTTTACTAATAGAAGATTTTTTGATAATTCAAGCCAGGCAGCAAGGCTGTAGTATCTCAGAGGAAACTGATGAGTGAATTCAGAGAAAAAAAAAGAAATTTGGGAGCTGGAGCAGGTTGTGAAGAAAGATAAGAACCCTCCACGAAGGAGCTGCTTGAGCTACATAGCACTGGAAATAGACCTGTTGCTGCATATTCCCAAACACCTATGAGAAGGAAAAAATAATTGTCACAGATTTGCTCACAGGGTGAACTGTGGCTTGACAATATCTTAGGCCTCTTGTGTAACCTACACTGGGACTTTACACTCTATGGTTGGTTTTTGGTTTGTGGCTCCTTTAATCTGATTTTATTGGTTTTTCTTCAAAACCTCACTATTATTTGGCATGTGTGAAATATCATTTGAGTTTCATTTGTAAGGTGTACAGTAGCATAACTGGACCCTGAATGTAACTGTGAGTACTCAACCGATATTCATTTTACAAAGGTAAGATGTCCCTCAGTATGTAAAAAGCATGAACATTACTGATATAATTTAAAGCATGGCAACCCTAGTTTCTAGGTTATCAACCTCTGAGTGCAGTTGGCAGTCTTACTACTTGAAATTGATGTTTTACCAGAAGATAAATTATAATGAGTTTTGAACAAGAACAGGAACAGGANGGGGGGGGGGGGTGTGTTTTGTTTTGATTGTTGTGTGTTTGCTTGTGGGACAGGTTTGGTGGAGGTGTGAGTTGGTTTTTGAGTTGTTTAGTCCAGAAGAGAGAAGACTGAGTGGGGAGGTCATTAGTGAATATAAATGTCTTAAAGGTGGGTGCCAAGAGGATGGTGCCAGACTCTTTTCAGTGGTGTACAGTGACAGACAGGATGAGGAGCAATGGCCATAACCAAAACACAGGAAATTCCACCTCAGCTTCTTTGCACTGAGAATGTCAGAGCACTGGAACAGCTGCCTGGGGAGGTCATGGAGTCTCCCTCTCTGGAGACATTCAAAACCCATCTGGACACATTCCTGTGTCACCTATTCTGAGTGACCCTGCTTTGGCAGTTGTGTTGGACTAGATGATTTCCAGGCTAGATGATCTCTAACTATACTATGATACTGTGAAATTGTTTGCTTGTAAGCTTATTTTTCCAGCATTCTGGAAACTCAGGTTAGTGTCATTCTCTTCCTGCTTTTCATTGATGTTGTGAAATTAATCAGTTGCTTTATATGGTATTTTGTGCTTCCTCAGCATAATCTGTAACCTCTTCCGTTACTTCCCTGGGGATTCTTTGCTTTGCTCTCCTATCTTCTGCTACTAGGGTTAATCGCATATTTTAATACTTATGTTGTTATAAGAATTATGTTATTAATGTTGTTATAATCTATGAATTATGTTATCTTGAACATTTTTGTCAATAAGCATCAACAGAAGACTGGCAGTTATTACAGCTGGGGCTGAACATTCAGTATTTATTCAGTATCTCATATCTTAGCCTACTTTTTTCACAGGTAAGAACTTCCCCATAAAGCTTTCAAGTTATATTGTAGTAAGTGCCTACTTATGTCTTAATATAACTAACTCTAAAACCTTATTACATATATTAATTAAAGCTCAATTAAATGTCTACAGACAATGTCTGTTTCCTTGTGAGGAAAAGTAGATGGTGCAGTGCAGAACCTTGCTGCCAGATGTGAAAGAGAAACCACTTTCCAAGGTTAGCCAGATCCAGTAGTTTTCATGTTGACTTCGCATGACTACCTAAGAACTAGATTTTTAATACAGATGTTTATATTCCAATTTAGTACAAAAATTTTACTTCATGATATATTTTCCAAATTATTTGAATGAATGCAATCCATAGGCATTTTATTTTTAGTAGTTGTCTCCTATTAGTACTGTCTAGTTTTCTGCACATAGTGAGGAAAAGGTATTTCCCTGTATGTACCTTATGTGTATTATCCTTGTTGTCAAACTTACTGGATAGTGGATCTCATCTTCATGTTCTCCTTCTTATGAAAATGTGATGCATTAGAGGAACTGGGTGGGGAGAAATCCTGAAACATGCTTGCCTGAGTGCTGTTGGAAGCAATTCTGTATTGCCAGATGAGAAAGAAATGCAGAGACAGAGAAAGTTGCATGCAGAAGGTTATGTTAAGATGAACTTTTCATAAAATCAGATATGAAAGGAAATACGAATTTGGGCACTGTTGTATTTTTTAAAAATATAATAAAAGATTATTATAAAAGATTGCTATAAAAGAACAATTATGTTTATACTTCAGGATTGCAATCTATCCCTTTAATGCCCTATGTTCCCCAGCTTCTAGTAGTACTGTGATATTTTAGCCTTCAGTATATTTTACTTGTTACACTTGTAACAGTTCTAAGACATATGTAAACTGTGAATTCATTATGGAAAAGGACATCAAATTCTTTAATCAAATTTTGTGTATAAAAATAAATTCCCTTAAAACTCATATATTTCTTTAGTTTTTTATAGTTTTTTTTTCATCTGTGACTTCCTTATGCACAAATTCTTTCAATCAGATATTTAAATATACATGTACCGATTTTACAGCCTAGATTTTACACCCAACTCATTTTGGATATTTACTAACATTTGTTTGTTTAAGTGACTTCATGTAAGAACAATAAGAATTTTTAAGCTGTGAAACTACTAGATTAAGATAAAGTACTCTTCTGGTAACAAAATATGTCAGAATTTGAGTTTTAACACAGCTGTAAAAAGCTTGTCTCTTTTATTTTTTTTTCCCACTCCTATTTTTGAGTGGCAAAGTATTTAAAAAAAGACAGAAGTAGTTTATAGATGGAACTATACCTTTAGGAAACACAAGTCAAGGACAGCTGTATTACATGGCAACAGACATGAAGGGTTACATGCGACTTAATTCTTACTCACCTGATTATTAATGTGACAGTTAATTAGAAACACCCCTATATTTTTTTTAATCTCTGTTTATTTTAGTTATTTTAAAACTTCAGATGAAACCCAACTCAACCAACCAATAACAAACAAAGCTTAAACCTAAATGTTAGACTTTCCCAATTGCTTTTGAATCGATTGTGCTTTTCATACTTATCTAGGGCAGTCAATGTGTTGTTTTAATCAAACCTTGCTGTAATGTTTTTATGGGTAAAAATTTGAAAGAGCTTATTCTTCAGGGATTTTGTCATTATTGTTTTATTCTAATGTAGATCTAGTTTAGGCAATGATGCACTTACGTATGTGTGTATATAAGAGTTCTGAGTTTTGCTGCATTCAAAATAACATTTTTCAATAAACAGTCTTCAGGACTTTAGATAGTTTGTTTTCTGGGGTCATCTGCCTGTTAAACAGAAGATACAGTGAAATAAAGCTTCCAAAATATATAGGGTTTAACTACAGCTTCTTTCATAGTGTAAAATCCTTGTACAACCTGAGGAAGGTAGACATCAGAGAAGTGGAATAACCCTCAAGGAATCCTTCTTTGCACTTCCATGTTATGTATCTGTCACAATTATAATGAGGTGTTTCTATTTATTATTTCTGCATGCCAGTCTAATGTGATTGTCTTCTATGCTGAAAACAGTTTATGAGGGAAAATTCACTGTAAATAAATGTAACAGACTTTCAAAAATCAACCTCAGTCTATGGGAATATTGGAACCATAGATTAAAGATAATACATTGCAAATAATTCTTATAGGAGATTTAAAAATATTTTCAGGCAGTAGAACTATCAAGTGTCAAATCTGAATTAAGAACAAAGAATTTCAGTTTGGATACTTCTCATTACCTTAATAAAATCTATGTTAATATATGATTTTTTTTTTCTCTTTCTCCACCATAAATGACGTTACTAAATGTTAGGGGATTTGTAGCAGCTGTAGTGATGCTTGAAGCCATTATGCTGGCCAAAATACACACTGGCTCAGCACACCACGAAAAGGCTGGAGATCAAACAAACAACAAAGAATTCTCTGTTTTAGGAGCGACTGAAGACAGTGTTGCATGCAGCAGCTGCACTTGTGTATTTTCAGACTTGCGATAGGAATTCATGTGATATGGTCCATCTAACATACGATTTCTTCATTATAACACTGATCCCAAACAATGTTCTCCCATAATTCCATGTGGGTGACTTGCTTGTGACTGGTGGGTGTTGGGCAGGGACATGACTGGTGTTTTCAGCAACACTTGTTCAATTCCCTGTTTCATTTTTGAATCTTTTTTTTCCCCTGATATTTCAGTTTTAATTATATCTGTACTATTAAGAGAAAAGGAAAAAAGGAGTATAGATATGAAGAATCAAAAATGTGAGTGGGTAGAAATAAATGGAAGAACTAATGGTTTGTCGGGTATCTGTCTTAATTGAGTAAAATCTGGTAAAATTAAATATCAGCAATAGAAGCCAACCAGGTAGCAGTAACAGTGAAAACAGTCAAGGGTGCAGAGAACACCAGTAATCTGAAGCAAAGATTTGGAACTGAGAGAGTAGCCTCAGGACAGGAAAGACAACTGGTGAGAGTAGAGAGAATCCAATTAAGTGAGAGCGCGTCTAATAAATATAGCAGAAAATAGTGCAAGATGAAACTACAATTAGTTGCTGAAGTTAATGTCTTTAAATGGAATTAATTAGGGTAAAATACATTTACATTCCTGTATGTAAACATTTGGTGATGCATAAATACACGTCTGCTGCTGACACCTACCTTGTCTGTCAACATAAATATGCCAGTCCAGTAAGTCCATGCTCATTATCAAATAAGGAGATTCCTATTTATACCATGTGTCCTTTCATTTTCCTATAAGATTATTTTACAGCTATCATAAACTGAATAGTGTAATATTTTACTGTTGTTTTAGCTCAAACAATAGTAAAACTCTCCAGATTGTAGGTTTGCATTTTTTGAAANAAAAAAAAAAAAAAAAAGACTTCTGGGTTTTAAAAAAAATCAACATAATACGTATTTTCTGAATGGAATTAGTATTTTTTCTTTTAAATGACATTACGTCTTTACATTACATTGCCCAACAGGCTCTTCAAAACTCTTCAGCTTCTTCATATGGAAAATTCGTGTGGTTAGTTTTGTTTTTAAACTAGCACTTTCATGCAGCATCACCCCAAATGACCCTCATAGAGCTGGATTATGTCTGTGGATGATTTAAGGGAGAGGACACCTGGTCTGGAGATAATTGGTTGGAATATGGTTACAGAAAATTTTTAGGTTTTATGTGGCTGCTTTGGCATTAAATTTGGTTTGATTTGATAAAAAATAATTGGTGGCAGATTCTCACTGCAGCCTCCTAGGGCACTGGAAGTGTGCTTTAACTGTAGCAGGGCAAAGCTCTGACATAGGGGAGCCCACTCACAGCAGGACCTTACAAAGCTTCTTAAAAATCATTACATTTTATTCTGCCTTAGTAGTGACATCCAGTGACAGCATGGTGCAGGGGAGGTTTGAGGGGGTGCTCCTGCACAAAACAAGAATCATATGATGTATTCCGTGTTAAAAAAACACTAACCAGATGCAAATAGCTGTTACATATTTTAGAATAGAAAAATTGGTAGATTCTAATGGAGTCATTACTAACTTATATTACACATCAAACTGGTAAGATTCCGTGGGAAGCATGTTGTGGCTGTCCTCTCCATGGCTCTTGGGGTTCAGCCTGAGCTGACACAGCCCCTCTCTGCAAGCTTGGGACTGGCAAAGTTATTTCTGAGAACTGCTTCTGAGGTGGAGTGCTGTTTGCTGTGAAAACATGGCTTAGCCTATGGAGGAGGCTATTGTTACCTAGGTTTTAAAATTCATTCACCTGGGCACCACACAGCACAACTAACCCGTGCTGCTCTTGGGCGGTAGCGCTTCTGCTGCTGCCAAAGTCTGCCTGTGCATGTGGACAGGCATCTACCCTGTACCAGCCACAGAACTTTCAGCTGAGCTCTATACCTTTAGAAGCCACCATGGGACCAGATCAGCTTTCTGTGCATGGAAGCAAAGACCCGCTTTTCCCCTTATTAAGTTTTGCACTTTGTTGCAGCCTGTAGCTCAGGATATCTATGTGTTTGGTGTATTATTGAGAGGCTCCTCCTGTCTCTAGATTACTGTTTTGGGGGCTTGGCAGTGAGATACTTATTTAAGAAATAAATTGTAAAAATTAAGTGGTTACTAGGGGAGTTTATTGTGATTTCCACTGAAAACAATGGGCTTTTTAAAATGCAATATGTAGCCCATGTCTTCCAGCTATTAATTCTATATAAGGCAGTAATACCAGTCCTGTAAAAAATATGGAGAAAAACCTGATTAAACTGTAAATATTTACTAAAAAATATTACTTTTCGCCCTTTGAGGGAACTGTCCTTATTCCATTTAGAGATTAAAAATAATTCCTTCATGCTTTCAAAAAGCATACACAACTTACTTTGATTTTCTTATCGTATTTTGTGTTTAGTATGATGCAAATACTATTATATAATAATGAAGTTGTAGTTAAATAGTTCTAGATTTATTTAATACCTGCAGTAACTCTAAGGAGTCACTGTGGTTTTAATACACATGTTTTGATCCGTGAGACCTGAAGTTTGGTAGACCTACATCAAGCCTAAAACTGTGGGAAATGTTGAGGAATTCACCTGGCACAGGCAGCTTGCTTTTCAAGTTCAGGACACAGATTGAGATGCAGGCTGAGTTCTGTGTGAGAGCCCACAGAGACGGGAGGCTGTGAGCTGCTGACCCTTTGCACAGAAAAGCACAGGAGCCACTGGCCAGGGGAAGGGACACTGGAGACACAGCAGGAGCTGAGGGTTCCGGCAGAAGAGTGAGGTTTGGGAAGCTTGAGACTTGCACATGGCTTGGGCTGTGAGGTTAAGCCCAAGGGTTCCTTTGCTCAGGATCCTCCTCAAAGACACCAGCTCAGGCTGTTTTTGTGTTACTGTGCTGTGAATAAATTGTTCTGTGGAATGAAACATCTGAGGCCCTGCCCTGTCTGTGAGAGTGGGGTGACTCAGGTGGGGCTGCCGTGGGCTCAGTGCAGCCCCGCTTGCTATGGGGCTCTGGTTGCACCAGTGACAGCCTGACACTGGGACTGCACTGCCAGAGTCTCATCAATGGGCAGACTGGGAAGCTTCCTTAACAGGAAAATCCTTTCTGTGGTCAAAAATCTTGATTACATGTCTATAACTAACAACAAACACTGGTATTTAGCTTTTAAAAACATACCCCCATTCCCCTCCAGTCAGGATTTTAATTGTCGAAAGAGCGTACTTACTTTCAAAGTGAGTCTTCCAGTCACAGCTACCTATTGCATCATTGCCCTCCTGACTTAATATATTATAACTACCATGACAAATCATGGCACATTATTTTTTAGGTCTGAAAATCTCTAAGTCTAATCTAATATATTGGCCAGTATACACACACAGCAAATACAGAGCTTTATGTTGAGTTATTTTCAGCTGGATAGCTCTGTGCCATTGTCTCAGGTTTTTCCTGCAGCTGACTGAAAGCTTGATAAAAAGGAGTTAGGTTATGCTTCGTGGTTCCAGAGTGTGAGTTTGCCTGCTAAGACACCTTTCTGGCTTTTAGATGGTGTAATGCTGCAGCCAGAAGCAAAGCACATCAACAGCAGGCGGTGTAGCTGTGGTGTAGAACCAGAGAGCTGTCAGCAGAATTGCTTCAGGGTCTTCAGCACAGCACTGAGCCTTCTCTTTCAGTTATGCAGAAGCCAAGTAGCAGCAGGCCAGAGAAATGTGACTCTCTCTGTACCTGCCTCAGCATCTAGAGACATAAGAGTGCAGCTCCTTGACTAACAGGAGTGACTAACAGGACTAACTAAACGAAAATTGTTTTTATTTTTTATTGTCATTCTCACTAATAAGTCCTGTTGATCTAAGCAAAAACAAGTGCAGCAATCTGTAGATCTAGATTTTTAGAGTTAATTTTTACTTGGTATAAAATAAGTAACTAAAGTATCTACTCAAAATTTCAGCACTAAACATTACTCTACACCTATGTATATTCCTATCTCTCTTCATCCAAAAAAATATTTCTAATTTCCCAAATATAGTATTGTATTTTAGAAGGTGACCATGCGCAGAATGCCTGGGCACTTTGTATTCTGGAAGCTTTATTTTTTTCCTTTATTTAGTTAATTTTTGGGGATTGTGTAGAGGTTTTTTTTCCCATGCTCAAATTTTTGTGATACCACACTGTGGAATTCTGGTGATGTATCAACAAGGTGGTATCGTGTGCTTCATTTATTTCAAAGAAGTAAGTTACATGTAAGTTAGATGTAGTCACCTGCCTCTCAGGCAGGTTTGTTGTTCACAGACCCTTTGGGGTGGATTAGACCAAACTGATGCTAAAAAGCCAATAAAGCAACAAACTTTAGTAGAATAACTGCTTTGAAAATGTAACTGGAAAAAAACCATAATGATCTGGGAAAGGGTGTATATAGATGTTCTCGGGTGTTTGATCACCCTATGAGAAGAAAATTGCCAGGAGAAAAACAGAGAAAAAGATAGGAGAAGATTCTGGAAGCCTGGTGGTGTTGAGAGGAGGGGATGAGTGTATGTCTGTATGTCTGGGTGTGCTTGGACAGTCTTTCAGAGTACAACCTGAATTGTGTGGCTGTTCAGTGGTGGCTCGTAGTGTGAGAGACCAGCATTAAAAGGAACACCGACCCTGCTTCTGCAGGATCTATTGCTTGATGGCAATTTCTGCTTTAGCTCCAAAACAGCTTGTTTAAGGTAAAATTTTGCTGCAAGATCTCAGTGGTTCACTACAGATGTTCTTTCATAACAAAACAAATCCCTAACATTCCTAAAAACTCCAGAAGGAAGACTTGAAAAAGTTTTGAACTGAAATGCCAAAGCTGTGGAAGCATTTCTCTGCAAGACGCTCAGCAGGGAGAAAATGAACAAACAAAACAAAAAGAAAAAATCCCCTGAAGTTTATCAGCAGAAGAGTGTGACACAAGTTGTTTGCCTCCACCTGTCTGTTTTCTGCCTAATGTAGAGCTTCTCTGCAGAGCAATATTCAGCATGGCAGGAAAAAGAAAAGAGATTCTTTTCTGTATGTTCACTGTGCATGTAGATTTCTTTTGGCAAGTTCTTGCATGAGATACAGTTGCAGATACCTTTCTTTCTGGATTAGAGAGATTTGTATGCTGAACAGAATGAAAGAGAGGGAACAATATCCTCAGCTTTCACTATATTAATGCACATAGAGGACCAATGTTCTAAGATGAGCAAGCAATCCTGCTGTAGGTCATAAAGAGTTAGGAACAGTTTCCTATGATCAAATGGCCTATCTGGAGTTTGACCAGTTCCCACTCTTACCTAAGCTGAACACTTTTCCTAATACCTTTTGCTAAGTAACTCTTTCATTCGTTGACCCGAATGGGAGCTGTTCATCCTTAAAACAGATTCTCTCCTTGTGTGACGTTAGTGGTGACATCAGAGTGATGGTCATTGCTTTCATTTTAGCTTTGTTTGATCCTAAGTGTGGAAAGCGGAAACTGCTATTTTTGCATTCAGATGAAGCAAGTTCAGTCTCTGTGCAGCTCATGGTAGCATATGAAGAAAAACAGAGCTACCAAATGAAGTTCAAAGGGTAATTTTTTTTTTTTAATTCATTCCTCTCAAAGTTCAGGGAGAAATTGCTTGCAAAATGATTCTAAGACAACACAGTAGTTACAGCCTTACCTAAATTGCCCCAAGTAAAAGCGGCATTTCAGGCTTAGTGAGTTTGGGTGGAACTGCTAAAGGTTCACTGCTGGTATATTAATAGTATATTTAAATGTTTTGCTATAATGGGGGCAGCGGAAAAGGCTGAGAGAAGCTTGAAAATATGTTCTGAGAAGAGTTTCAAATTACTTTAAAAACTATAAACTGCTGTGTATTGGCACAATGCATAGTCTATTTCTCCTTTTCTTCAGCAGAAGATACTAGAGTCAAACTGATTTATAGTAACCATCTCTCATATAAAAATATTCAAATTTTAAAGAAACTATCAATCATAAATTTTGCGTGTTGAGATCTACAGCGAACAGTAGTAATTCTTTCTATCTGTGATGCAAAATGGAACACAGCAAATAAAACTCTCTTTTAAAGTGATACCTATTTTATCCAGTTTTATCTGAGTCATTGGTGTGTTTAATTTCCTGTTCTCTATAAGCCAAAAAACATGTTTTTAGGACACACAAAATGTGGTGTCTCATCTGTTCTTTGTAATATTTTTTCCTGCACCATCTTCCTAATCTCTTTCACTGAAGCAGTAGTACCTCAGTCAGACCATGATATTTGCTGGTGAACAGTTCCAGCATAATTTTGTGTTTTCACATGTGACCTTGAGAATCGAATCTATATTAATAGCTTTCCCTTTCAACTAATTTTTGTATCAATATTTAACTGCTTTCAATATTTGAAGTCTTCATGATTGATTTTTTCATTCAAGGGACGACATTTAAATATGGTATCTTTAACTATTACATTCATGCTACCTATTGGTATTCAAATTGGTATTTGTCTGCTTGTGTATCTTATCAGGAAAGCTTAAAAGTGAGATAATACTGGAGGGCCAAAAAAATCAGAATGATTAATGGTGTAGTGCAAGTTTTAAGCGGCGTGATCTTTTCGGTGAGCACTTTTGAACAGGGTCTTATGTTTCTTTTTTGCTTACAAAAGTGCAGAAGAATAGGCTTAATAAGAAAAGGAGAACATCTTCCAAGATGGAAAGGTACAGATGGGAATTTTGTGGCCACATACTTGTGAGTCTGCATATTAGCTTGCTGTGCATCGGCCTCATCAGCTCATCTTCTTGGACTCATACTATGCTGGGTGGAAAAAGAGGCCTCCATATTTTTGAAGGTGGTTCAGGGAAGGAGGCTAAATTAGGTTCTTGGTTTAGACAATTCAAATGTTTTGTCTTTAAGAGATGCTTTTCTGATTCCTTTCACTGCTGTTCTACCCACTGTCTGTTTGGTCAAGGATGATAAGGAATTAGATGCAGGTAGTGTGACAGGCCCATACTCTTTTTTGTAATTGTTTCTGATTCTGCCACCTCCCATTTCAGCCTGGTGATTGCTGGAGCAGGGCCTTCTCAAAGACAGGCTTTACTGTACCAACTTCTGTGGGACCTCTTAAGGCTCTTGCATTACACTGTTCCATGGACAACCTTGTAACAGATGATTGAAAAGTCATCTAATTTAGAGTAATCATGTTTTCGGAAAATATTTAGTGAATGCCTATGTAAAGGGTTGTCCCCATGAATGGGATCTATACAGACTATTGTAACTTGGTCCAAAGTCACAGTACAGAGGTGGCAAAATGCCATTTAAATGCTGTTCAAACATTGGAAAACATTAGAAAAATATGGCAATACTGCAAAACCTATTAATGCTGTTTCACAAAGGTTCTCTTAGACCTAAAGAAAGGCAATATCTGGCTTCTTTCTAGAATGTGGCCTTTGCTGTAGCTGTGACTTCTACTTGCACAGTGCAGACCAGATTTCCTGTCAGTGTTTGTATACATTCAGAATGGGCTGAAATGATCAGAGGTTAAGCAATCTGAGGCCTATTGGTGTTCATAATTAAAGTGGTTTGAGTTAAGCCTGTGGAAGTTTTTTTCTGAATGTTTATTTTGGTTGTAGTGAAGTTCAGTTTCAATAGCCTCGGTTAATAAGAAATGCATTTGGATAGGCTTGAATTCCTGCTAGTATTTTTAGCACTTTCACCAAACTGTTAGAATTGACTTTTACAGAAAGCATCTGCTTTTTTAATAAAGTGGAATGTGTATAATGTGTCTGAATCCATTCTTGTGTCAGGTGAATAAGCCAAGAAATATGCCCTCCGACAATAACCATACCAGCAAAATAAACATATTAGTTAGCTATAAATCCAGATTCTACCTGCCTGAACTGAATGTTTTACTAGAGTACCTATTAAAATGTCCAGACCTTACCCGCAACTGTTGGTCATTGATTTGGAACACACCAAAGTGCATGAAGTTTCTTTTCTGTATGATTTGAGTGCTCTATGTTCCATAATAAGTCACATTTTGACATTTTTACATCACCCTGAAAATGTGGACAAAATGGCTGAAGATTTTATTCACTGACAATCTGTTTATAAAATAACTGAATGGAAGAAACTAAGAGTAGTGTGTCATTGTGAATCCTGAATGAGAGTGACATCAGCACCTGAGTGAAAAAATTGGTGAAATGGGGAGATTATAGTGATGAGTTTGTAAGTGTGATTTCCAGGTATGCCTGCTGAAGTGGATGTTTCCCACCACCCTCATGCCCCCTTAAGCTGAATTTAATAGTCCCTCTTTGAACATGAGCTGCAAGAAGGGTTCTGACGGGTGTTATCTCAACACTTAGAAGGCTGTTGTTTGCCCTTGATATCATACTGGTTCACCTTAGAACTCTTATATATCACTGGGCAGGATGTGCTGGATTGTATGGCTGCTGCCTATATGCTGGAGAGCTTGAGCTCTTTTGGTGATGTAGTATTACAGACCTTTTACCATTTGGTTATGAATGAACTGCCACATGTTGTCTGTCCTTGGGATTGTTTTAAAGAAGAAACTTTGGACTTCTTCCCTTTACAAGAGTCAGCAAACAGGACCAAAAAAGGCAACGGGAGTTAGAAAACAAAGTTTAGTGCTTCTGAACAAGAGTTTTGTAGTGGTCTTCAGGAGAATAAATTTAAGAGAGAGAAACATTGTTCTGGCTGATGTGTAAAAGCTTTGATTACTTCAAGAGTAGATACAGAACTTCTTAATACATGAAAGGCATTCCTCTGGGAAACCATGAATTTTTTTCACCTGTCTTTGCATTTTAGAGTCAAACAAATACAGCCTTTGAGTTAGTACCAGTTTTTTATTGCTGACTTCTGGGTTTGAGCAGTTTAAAATACTCCAAGGTTACTGGAAGTCCTCCAGAAAGAATATGGTATTTTTCCAGATACTAATGGTTTATACCACTTATTCACACATTTGAGGAGGTTTGGTTTGGTTTGGT
>VZDJ01000187.1:1729860-1750232 GCA_008694505.1 Cyanoderma ruficeps | reverse complement strand
GAAGGTTTAAGCAAGTAGATGAAAGTAATGTTACTGGTGTCAACTGTTAAAAGCATGAAAGGATGGAATTTGGGGGGAGGAGAAGAAGTGTTTTTGGGAGGTTTTTTTTTCTCTGCCTTCGGGTGATTGGGTTTTCTTCCTGTGTCTATTGTCTGTTGTTTTGTATTGTCTATTGTTATTGTTATGTAGGTTAATAAATGTTTCCCATTTCAAGTGACAGGCCTGCTCTGCTCGGTTCCTGACTGACCACATCTCACAGTAGTTTATTAAAAACTATACACTCATGGGTGCACTGGCATTTGCCCAGCGTCAACCCATGACACTCAGACATTTTTTAAAGAATGATATTTTTAACCCAGTTCCCTCTTAAAATATATTTAATTTCTGTTTTTTCCTTTTAATATGGCTACATAAATTTTAAATGGCTGAATTTAAGACACAGAAATACAACTGTGTGAAGGTCGTCTGACCTTAAAGGTTTCTGTTCACTGAGGCCTTCTTAAGTCTACTTAGATCACCTCTTCTGTAAATCTAAGAACATGAAAATATGTCCTTGAAAATCTCCTGGTTAGAACAGTCTTAGCATATCCTATTTAATGACATCATATAATTTTTCCACTTTATGCATAGTTGAAAGGCTTGTTTCTAATGTGTAAGCAAAACAGCCTTGCTGCAGATTAAATCCCATTCCTCACAGTCTTTCCCTGAAGGTCCAGTAAAGACGAGGAAAAGCTCATAGCTACATTCCTCACAGTGGTTTTCTTGAATGCTGGAAGGTTGCTTCTTATTTTTCACTCATTTTTCTCTTTGTAGTTTGTTTTCTTCAACTAGGTTGTGTTTCCAGCACGAGCTGGGCTTCTGCTTTCCCTACCATCTCTAGATAGATGGTACCTTAATTGAAAAGTTTATGTCCATACCTGAAGATAACATTCAAGGTCACCTAACAGAGTATGTTTCAGAATTTTTTTTTTTTTTTATCCTTTCATCCCTTTACCTATATCTAAACATGATGGTCAGCATGCCACATGTGTTCTGTCTTCTGAAAGCTGCATGTGTAAAAACAACAGCAATTTAGCCTGTGAATTGGCTATATTAAAGAAACCCCAAACAACGTTTTTCTATTTCCTACAAAAATAAAAAGCATTCTTTATATGTATTATCTCTTCCATGAGGAAGATGATCACCTATACTGAATGCTATTAGCCTTGATAGAGAAAGCTCTCAACATTAACACTTAGAAAAATCAGACCTGTACAAAGCCCAAAAGATCACTTAGTTCATGCTTTGAGGATCAATTCCTATATTATTTCAGACAAAATTTTGCTTAAGTTGTTTTTAGAAACTTCCTGTTAGGGACATCCCATAACCTCATTAGGAAGTCTATTTCAATATTAACCCAAGTTCCTTTTCCTGCCTTTTTTCTCCCTGCTTCTCTCATGCTACAGTTTAATATTAATACCCAATCCACTGTGGAGACAAGGAATATCGCTTTGCATCCAACAGCATGTTTCTCTTTGCTCTTATCTCAAGTAGTAAAAGGTGTTAGATTTAAGGACTGCACCTCAGCTAGGACTTCTGATGGTGGTTTCTGTAAACATTACTTCCTACTCTCTCTCATTTAGGCTTTTGAAAGACTTGTTGGAAAACAGTATGATCAACATTATGCAGAGTAATTGATTACACCTAGATCACTTAATTGCTTGTTGCTTTCTTCTTTCCTTACCACTCTATGAAAAGATTAGACACTTGAGTTTTAGTTGTGAGAAAGAATCATGTTGTATAGAGCCCATGTGATATGTTGGCATTTTTTCTCCTTTTGATGCCATGTCTGTGTAACCTCTTCTATTTCTCCATCCTCTGCTCTGGTTAATGTCTACTATTCTTCCGATTTGCATTCTTGTAAGAGCTTTCAGTTTTTAACAGATACAAAGGCCGTTGTCATCATTCTGTTCCCAGTGGCCTAAGTCACTTTGTTAATGCTTTCTGATATAATTAGCTAAACCATCTTGAGAATAAACGTGAAATCTGATTTTTTGACATAGCTGCTCTCTTGAAAAAAAAAAGTATTTTCAAGTATATTGAAAAAAAGTATTAATTCAGGGTGCACTACTCCCAAAATCTACATTTCTTCTTGATATCATCACATACTCTATAGTAAGATTAGCTCCAGACAACATACAGCTACTTTGTGTTGGAAGGGTGAGAGTAGGGCATGTTTTAAGGGTGGTTTGTCTTTGGGTTTTCTGAGTTTTTTTAAAAGACTATTGATGACTACTATGCAATAGTTGCTTTACTGGGTCTAGAGCACTGAATGCAAATAACTGTTAAAGGATTTTTGCTTTCATCTGTTTTCGACATGTTAAAATACCAATACTTCCAAAGCTGAGTGGCTGAGTGAAAATCTGGTTTTTTAGAGAATTAAGGAACAACTGTTCATTTTTTATCCATCCCTTTTTTTGTTGCTGAATTCTGTGTCTGAATGCTTCATAGATTTGCATATTTTCAGGATGAAGAAGTCAGCTATCACTCAAAGGTATATTGAAAAAGATGCAGACTGCATATATCAGTTAAGTTTTTTTACTAACTTAGATTAAACTTATTCTTTCATCTAAAATGCATCATCATTTGTTCAGTAAGCCTATTGTTTCAACCAGGTACTCAGTGGATTGCACTTTGATTTAATTACACCAGGAGAAATTTAAATCTTTGCTCAGATATACCTGTTGATGACAGTCTTACATAGCTTAGTAAACCCAGTATGTTCACAGTGAGTAAAACTGCATAGTGCTTGTGGAAAACGGAGTTTTAGAGTCAAGCTTACCCTTAGCTAACTGGCCCAGTGTTCTGGCAGCTTTCTACAGGCAAAAGTAGAAAATTAGGTCATGAACACGCTTTGTGATGAAATACGTTGTTTTGTCTGGAATGTAAAAGCTTTTCATGCTGAAAAAGTGTTTGGACACTATAGTTCTGGTAGTTGCTCTTGTAAAACCAGAACCATGTTAGCATTTGACAAAGTGTAGTGGGTTAGCCTTGGCTGAGGACAAAATCCCACCCAGCTGCTTGCTCACACCGCTCCCTCAGTGAGTGTGGGGAGAAAAGACCAAGAGAGTGAGATCACTTACCAGTTGTCATTGCGAACAAAGTAAACTCAACTTGGGGGAAATTAATTTCATTTACTGCCAATTAAAAAGACACCTTGTTCTCTGACCTTCATGCTCTCCCTGCTGCTTCTACCTGTTTGGGTTACCTCTTTCTCTCTCTTTCCAGTGGTTTTGCCTGTCCTTAAACGTGCTTTCACAGAGTCACCAGCAGCTGTGGATCTGCTGGAGGTGGTTGGAGCTGCCAGTACAGGCCACCACAGGCAGATGTGTGCAGCACAGCCCTCTGCCACCAACACTGACACAGACATCACATAATCCCAGAACACAGACTCTACTATGTTGTGTAAGATCCCAGTTTTGGAGCCAACATACTATGATTTTTATGGTGGAAAGAAGACTGCAAGCTGTGTGGAATTTCCTTTTAGGTGTGTTTTGGTTTTGTTGGGTTTTTTTTTATTTTTTTATTTTTTTTTAACAGCGCAATGCAAGTTTCTTCAGCTCTCATGTGGGAGAAAGGAAATCTTTTTCTATTTATGAAGATATGTTTTATTCTGTGCTTAAAAACTGATCAAAAAACTTGCTTTTCCACAACAGATGGATTATAAATTGATTTAGAGGGCTTCATGCTTTCTTCAAGTAATATGTTTGCAGTTATCACCATACTGCTGGCTTTGGGATGGGTATTATTGTGACTCTCCTCCATCATTGCTGAGAATCCTATCAGAGCTCATTACTATTGGTAAGGCCCTCTGTAAGCCTATTTTTATGATATTTTAAGGTGTTTTTAATATCTCAAGTTAATTGTGGTTAAGTGCAACCTGATTTATTGTGCTCTCTGCTCTTAAAGAGGTGAACCTCTGCTTTGAACTGGAAGGTATTTGTCTCTTCTGGAAGACAGAGTGAGACAGTGAGACTTCATTTTTCTAGTTTGTTATTTTAGCTTCTTTAAATAATTGAAATTTCCTTTTTTTTTTTTCCGCTTAGAATCCTGTAAAAAGCGAACTGAAATAGGCGGTACTTGCATCTCCAGCCTGTGTTGTTTGAGCATGTTGTCATTTACTGTCAGGTTCTGCAGACAGCAGCTGCTGGTCATTCCTGCTGGGCAAATAAAATGGTGTATGGCAGATGCTTGAAAAAGCAGAGTAACAGTAGGATTAGAGGAGTCTAACTATGCAGGTCCTATCCTGAGATATACAGTTGGCAGGTGTATTTAATGTCATAGATAGAGAGTATGTAGGGTCAGAGGATGTTATATGCTCTTTAAATCACTTCAATGATCCGTGTGAATTTCTGCTTGAAGCTCTGAAACCAACTACTTTGTACCTCAGAGTGGAGAAATGAAAAACACTTGGGATAAGCTGCTGCTTATCTGTTGCATAGGGAATCATCTAGGGAAAGTGTGTATGCCTCAGATGTTGAGTGGTTTCTGTTTTTATGAAACTGCTGTTTGCCTAGATCATCTGCTTGTAAATTGATTTTTGTATTTGGTTGTTACTGTGTTCATCCTGTGCATTTGATAGCAAAGCAGGTGTGATTATCTATGGATTTGACAAAAAAAGAACAGCAGAATCAATCTGGTTCCTCTTATAGTGATGCTATATATAACATGTGTGTATATACATATGTATATATACATATATGTGTATATATACATNCATATATGTGTATATATACATACACAGAATTGAATTGTAATCTTATGGCTAAAGTACTTGTAATTGCAAAAGGCTGTTATGTATCTTTATATATTTAGTATTCTGGGAGCTCTTGTTTCTGGAAAAGGAGTAATGTCAAAGAGTGGTTATGTGTAATTTTTTTCCTCCTTTGGGATTTAAAACGGGTGTCTAATAATACTAACATAAAATCTGCAGCTCCTTCTCTGTGCCTTCTTAGCACACTAGCTGTATTGTTATAGTCAAGCACTTTTAGTAGACTGGAACTGTGTGCTAAAGTTTAAAGGTTAGGAAGATTAAATGTTAGAATGTAGCCTAGTCTTTTAGAAATCTAACCAACACAGAGAAAGATTACACAAAGATTAGATTTTGTTGAAGCAAATCTGGATGAAAGAGTCAAACTAGTGATGGTTTTTAATAGGACTGAAAAGTAATCAGTGCAGAGAAGTAAAGTAAGGATTGAGCGGGGGAAATGCACTATTTCTTTATTGATTGAAAGAGATTCTGAAAAAGAAACAAAATACTTTGAAGAGTTTGCTAAAATACATTTATGCATTTACACTTGTTGGATATTGAAATATATCCAATGGATATACCATTGAAATTTAGATCTGGAAGAGGTCAATTATCTTAATTTTTAAACCTAAGGAGATTCATTTACAAATTGGGGCTAGAAAGAGCATTTGGTGGTAAATTCAGGCAGATGTTGCCCTAAATACTCTTGTTCTGTTTATAAACAGTGAATGATATCTACCCAGAATGATAGATTTGCCTTCAATCTTGCAACCTGCCTTAGAAATTGAAATAAGCTGAATAATTTGACAGTGCTTTCACCAGCAATAATCAAGGATTTCACAGTGCTTTCCAGAATATGTTTTTTAATGATCCTGTTTATTTTGCTGTCCTTGGGGTTTTTTGTGGAGGCTTTCCTGTATACAAACTTAAGACCTTAATATCTTCTTTACTGTAATATGTATGGGTTTATGTTATTCACAGATGTTTATATAATGTGCAATAACTATTAATCTGGCTAAGTAATATCATATGCTCTTACTAGCTTTTTCTTAATGCTTTATTTCTTTGTCTCTTCTTATTTTATCATCATTACTTGTTCAATTCTTCCAATCTTTTCTCATTTTAAGTTCTCAAAAATCTTAGTGTTCTTCACCTCCATTTTTAAGAGTCAAGTCAAAGGCAAGAACTTATAAAATATACTTCTTGAATGAGTCAGTAGTATCCTCTTAAACACATAGGCACAAATAGCCCCATATTACGCTGTTTTCTGAATTCAGTCAGTCATGATCCCTGCCTTACAGCCACTGGTGAGAGTTTATGGTACGTTTAATTTCTGTGACTCCCAGTGAATGCCGAACCTTTTAGTGGCTACTGTGTTAGAGTTTGTTCTTGTGATCACTTTGTGTGACCCCTGGTAATCTCCTTGTACAATGACTGAAGGTTGTCTTTTGATTCACACTTTCCTTGTGATATATTATGTGATGAATATATTCCATGCATTTCATTAGTATAGTCCTATTTTGTTGTAATTATACTGCAGTTTATTTTTTAAAAAGCAGGTGTTTTTCTGTCATCTCCCAACTAACATATGCAGCAAGCACATGTTTATGGTGGTTTATTTATTATGACTTTCCAGGTAGCATATACCTGACTCTAATACTTAACTTTCTGAGTAAAAAGGAGCCTTTGTATGACTATAGTGTGTGACGATTTTATAGTGGCCTGTGCATTTTCTGATGCGTTGTAAAACACAATATAAGATTTCAGGACAGTTAGACTTCAGGAAAGCTAGCTAGACTTTTGACTAGCTCACAGTAGTAGATTTCAGCCAGAATTTTCAAGCGTTAACTCAAAAATATTATGTCATCTCGTAATAGGATCTACAAATGTGAAATTACGTAATTTACTGTAAAAGCACAGACTATTTGCTTATTTTGGCTGCTGGCCTCGGTCAGTTATATCCAAACAGAAGAAACTTTGTTCGCCTTGGAGGCTTCATGGTTGCAGTTCATCTGTATTTGATCTTCTCACAGGTTGTGGCCATTCTGTATGTTCTTGTCTTTATAGCCTAGGTATTTTGTGATATGTCTGCAGCAAAAATTGAGACATTACTGTGCTTGAGACTAGCACAATGCTCTCAGCATTTCATATAACCTTGAAGGTTGATACTATAATTAAAGGATGCTACAGAGAGGGAGAAGCTTTGGCTCAGGCAAAAAGAAAAGATTTTCATTTAAATTTTTAAGGACTTCCATTAGTGGTTTGATAAGACCTTTTTTTTTTTTTAAGTAGTAACTTTATGAAATGTTTTCTGTATTAGATCCTATAATGTCTGTTGTAGACTGAGGACAGCTGTTTTGCAGTTGTCAGGTGTCTTTCTAATATATTGCTGGTCATTTCCTCTTATGACCATAGAAAAGTTGTCTTGTTTTGTCCTTTTGTTTTGGGATGACAATAGGCAGTCATGTTCCCTGCAACCTTCTTATTTCAAACTTGTTTCAAAGTTTGGTAACATTAACAAAATGTCTTGAGCATAGCTTGTTTTGTGGGCTGTTTCTGAGGGATTCTGCAAACTCATATGTTGGCAGCTCTCAGTTCCTGTTTGCTCCTTTGTTATGGCTTACACTTTTTCCATAACTTGTTTCTGTAAATATATTTTATTGGGAGCCATGTTAACATCTTTCCATTTTATAGTCCACTATTAGTTTTAATTTTTGGAAGAAAAACTTTATTAGAGTTAAAAGTGAAGAATGTAGTTAAAATTCATCAGAACTGTGACATGGAAAATAAAAACTCAGCCAGATTCATTTGCATCCCTCGATGAGATTCAGATTTAATTAATAAAGGTAAATTGTGTAGAACTAAAGACTTTTATTAACTGCTTAATACTGTTTGTTATAGTTTTACTTAATTGCATTGTATGATATGAAGACAGTATATGTTAAAGCTATTAAGATACAACTAACAATGTGTCAAAATTTTTAAGAGAGAAATGCATAGGAACTAATAGATTAAATATACTATTTTATATACAGAGATTTTGTTGCTCCTTTGTTTAGAATGTCTATACTGTCTACACACTGAGAAAATCTAAAAATTTTCCATTTCATAATTTAAAGACAGATGGAATTTTTTTTTTTTAAAAAGAGATATCAGGCCCAGCTGTATTCTATAAACAAAACACCTGTCAACTTATCTCACAAAGGAGAGTCTGCATTTCTTTATCTCTTATTCTGTTTTCTGGGAAGAAGTGAATGAATTCTTCTGAATGCTTTGAAATATATTGCTAGGTTCACTTATTGCTGTTGTCCTCCTGGACTTCTTTCCCCTTCCTCAGAGTGTAATTCCTCTGCTCGGCTGAGAATAGGAAACCTTTTTTTTTTTTCAATTTCTCATACAGATCTGTCTTCCCTTCTCTCCCTCATTCTTTCTAGTTTTTCTTCTTGTGTGGAATGCTGCTTGTGCCCTTCTTGTTGACTTCAAGCCTTTCTTGACTTCAGATTGCTACCAGGTACCCAGTCTTGAGTGTGGCCTGTCAAAACTTCAGCAAATAATGCCAATTTGAGTAAGTGGTGATACACTTTGACTATAGTCTCCTGTCATTTGGGCTCCATTGGTCAACCAGTAGATTTAGATGTCGGACAGTATTTTTTATACATCTTTTATGTTTAGCAGTATATATGGTCTGATTGAAGATCTTGTGAAACCCAGGGACAGTTGTGGGGGTTTTATAGTGACCAATTTTTTATTTTTCTGGTTTTAAAACAAAGAGGCTTGTTTCCTTGTATTAGTTCAGAAGATGGTAAAACACAGGACAAAACATTGTCTGAATCAACTATCAGTCTTGGTCTTTAATAAAATTGGAAATGTGTTGCACTTTCTCCAAGTAATCCCTTTACAAGTTTGATTGGTTCTGAGTCCACTTTAGAGCTGTATCAGCAGGCTCCTGGAGCATTCATGTCAGACTGATTCTCTGCTTTTTAAATTACTATTTTAAAATATCTGTATAGTAACAAAGACTACAGTAAAGAAAGGAGCACTTAAATGATAACATAATGTATACTCAGGTCTCCTCTAAATAACTGTCAGTTGTGTACTCACAAGAGAGAATCAGAAATACATAAACAATGAACAATGAAACAGAATGCTGAATACATCTTGTGTACAGAAGAAATAATTTCTTTTAACCATTCACTGATTCTTCCTACTTTCAGAATGTCCAGCGTTGTTTTATGTATGTATATGTGTTAAAAGACACAAATTTTAAGTCGTTCCGGGTGGAAGCACAGGATATACATAGAAATACCTCCATTTTACATTCTTCAGGCATTCCTGACTCCTTTTCTGTGAATGCTGCAAATCTTGCATGGGTAAGATACTCTACCATTCGTAGGATAGTAAGAGAACACTCTTCAATCCCAAAAAGCATCACAAGTTACAAAAGCAATCGAAAGTTGAGAAAAGACTGATTTAGACTGGAAGCAAAGCACAGTGCTTGGTAATTAAAGCATTTTTCTGTTGAAACAGATCTGTTGAACACCTATTATGTGTTTGTAAGCTTTTTTTTTCCCCCCATATCTTTTAAGATTTATAGTCTTTTCAAAAGATGTGACTTAATTAGAATTTATTGTGTTTGTTCTGGAATTTCCATATAAGGTGTTGTCAGATATGTAGGAAAATGAAGGCAGATTGTCATGATGGTGCTGGCTAGCTTCAGTGTCTGAGATCCTATTGGAAGGGGGAACAAGGAGAGGTTGATGAGGACTCTTCTATTAGGCTGTTCAAGATACCATCTCAACAGCTTTCAAGAAAATGGTTCCTGAATCCATTTCCACAACTGATAGTGTTGTATAATCTCATCTTTACCTTGAAGTGCCCGGTGGCCGCTTCTCAGAGTTCCTCAGCATCTGATTTGAAAACTAGTGGCATTGCTTTGTTTCACTCGAGTCCCAAAACTGCTGCTGGCAATTATGATAATGTGATGGTCAAGGACATCGTTAGAGTTGGCCTTGGAAATGCATATTAAAGCATAGGGAGAAAAACCTAGCAGGGTGCACAAGAAAATGTTAAATCCATTGTTTTGTTAAATATTGTCAGGCAAACCGACCAAGAGAGAATGTCTGAATTTGGCTTATGCCAGCTGCTGCAAAGATACTGTGGAAGTATATCCAAGTGGTTGTTAGTACACTATAAACCATTGTAGAGCTTTCTGCTATTTTAGACAAGTACAATTAATTTTGGGCGATAGCTGACCAATTTCTTGTGTATTTAAACAATGCTTTCCTTAATACACTGCAAATGTCTAATTATTTTTTTTTCTAAGTGTCTTAATTCTGGTAAACTAAATGAGCTAAGAAATTCAATTGTATTAGTGTCAGCCTCTCACTGAAAAGGACTAAGCAGTCATACAGGGTTTGGGTTTTCAGATACTTGCATCTGTCAAATAATTGCTTCTTAAAATTTTCCATTACTTCATTAAAATACAGAAATGAGGGAAACTGCTAAAATATTTCCAAGTTTTAAGAAAGGTTTGCATTTCTGCTGCCTCCTGTATTTTTTTTTTCTTAACTTCAAAGAGGTTTTTTTGTTTTGTTTTTAATGCGAGAGACTGCTCTTAGCATTCTTTTGGAAAATCTTGGACATGGAGGGAAGAACTTTGTTGACCTGAGCTGTACTTTAATCTTACCTCTGTGAATATCACTTTCCTTTCACTTCCGGACAAGAAGCAAAAAAGAAAAGCCACTGCACAAGGGGAAGAGAGGAACAGGGAAAGAAAGGGAAACAAATATCTAAGTCTCATATTCCTGGAGGTAGTTTGAATTTAGGAGAAACCCTTACATGAGCTTGAGCTTATCAGGTCTTTGGGAGCCAGTGCAGTGATGGCCAAACAGTATCATGATGCATCTAGAGATATATGTGTATTTGCACACAGTGCCTATTGCTGCTATTATTTATTAAATATCTTGTTGCAGTTGGCACTGCTCTATGCAAGGAGAACAAGGCTGGGATGAGTGCCTGCAAGTATTGCCTTATATGTAGGCATTAGCATAAGCTTTAAACTAATTTCAGAGATATTTTGGAGGCCCAAATCTCTGTTTAATGCCATCTTGCTTTGTCCTTCAGTTTTGTCATCATGTGTCAAGGGTCACCAGCAAATTTGTGGTGATATAGGGAGCTGTATAACTGTAGTAACTGAATCATGGAAGAGAGGTTCCTTTCATTTTTGGTCATCTGCTCTTATTCTCTGCTTAATGAATATTTCAGCTACAATGGAGAAGATGATCAGCATTTTTTTAAGTATTATGTCAGTCCATTTCTGGCATGAATAGATGTAGTTTTCAAAATTTTGAAGACACTTTTTTCCGTTCTAAAACAGACAAACAAGCACACACTCACACCCCCATGCCCCCAAGACACTCATTAAACAATCTCTAACAACAGATTTTGCAGTAATACATTTCTGTGAAGCCAGAAAGGTTTTGCCATCAGATCTCTGCCTAAAGCAAGTGAAAGACATGACTGATCTCTCTATGAAGGAAGCAGGGGACCAGTAGGGAGTGTGATAAAATGTGTTAGCATAGCAGTGAGGTTTCATATTTTGGGAAGCATTCTGTACATGCAAAGTGTTCCCTAATGGAAACTTGAGGTTATTAATTCTTAACCATGTTTGTCACACAAGTCTGACATGCTGGAGCGTGACTGCAAAAAAATTTAATCAAAGTTGATGATTTGTGTTAGGAAGTCTGAAAGAAAACCTGAAGTGTTCTCCTTCCAGTGGAAAAATCTGTAAATGCAATGTGATAATGTTTTTTTCGGTTTTTCTTTTCCATGTGTAGAATAATTGAAAATGGTTTTCTCTCTATGTTTTTGGCATGTTAGAGTAGAAGTTAGTTATAAGCAATTTTTTTTCAAAATTTCCATTTTTGTACCCAATGTTAGAGTCCTGTAGGCTGAAAAAACAGAAGTAAAAGACTATAAACCTTTTGGGAGATACGGATTGTTTGTGTCTTTTCCTAATGGAAATGTTGCTGGAAAAAAAATGGGTTTTGTGGTACTGAAACCGTAAAACAGTGTGTGGCTACCTGTAAGGGAAATATGTTTTCACATAAATTCCATAGATATTCTTGTTTTCTGGGGAAAATACTTTGTATTGTACTCTGTGTTGAAAAAAACCTTGTGATCTCTGATGGAATGTGACACCTAAAATAGATATGTGCATGATGGGGTCAGTTTCACGTATTCTGCATTTTTAGTTGTAAAAGAGCTATTTTCAGTACAGCAGCTGTAATGGAGTGTCATTAGCCCCTCACCTTGCCTAAGGATGGGAGTCCAGTAAGGGATACTTGCTGCTGGGGTGAGCTAGTATTTACAAGTGGTTTCTAACACTGTTGGAGAGAACAGTGATAATGGGAACTATTCCAAACAGTATTTCTGCACTGTGAACTCTGGAAAGGATTTTGAAATATACTGGAAAATATATTTGCCCATTGTTAGGCTACTCCAATGACACATTTTGATGGTATCAGAGAGCCAAGTTAGTACAGCAAACTAATCAGAAAAGCTGAATGAGTTCCCTCTCCAGCATGAATGTAACTGTCATCTGGCGGTGGACATATGGAGCAATACATATGATTTTTCCCTCATTCAATTTTCTTTTTAATTGAATTGTCCTCTAACTACCAATGTTCCATTTAAGAATTGTTTCTGTCTTGAAAACTTGAGCTTGAGTTTCAAGAGCAAAGTCAGATAACTTCTGATACCTTTCTTTTAGTCAGATGACATAAGAAATATTGTCATAATCGGGAAAAGCGACAAAGAGCATTACCTCTCTTTTTCTTTCCTTTCACCACGTATGTGGAGGTGACTGACTGAAGCAGAGTAACTCTACTATTACAGTTTTGTAATGAAAGCAGATGATAAGATCGAAGGTAACAGAACACAGTTTTCTCTTCTGTGGTTGCTCACACATAACTGGGACCCTTTTGCTGTGGAAATGGTGCAGACTGTCTGCAAAATCATTTAGGTAGAGTGGGCTGGGATTTCATCCCTAATGCTTCTGCTGCACAAATTCAACCTATTTAACAGAGGAAAATAGAGTGTCTGGCTGTGAAAACGTAAGACAACCATGGGAGTTTTCTTAGGTGGTCCTTGAATGATTTTATGATGAGAGAGAACCAAGCCCCCTCATGTTTCCTTGTGAGATTTTGTGAATATCCACAACCCGCTGTTCTTGGTTGGGTCAACACCAGATGTTTATTGTGCTGTGTTATTTTTTTTAAGGCTTGGAGTATAATTTATGTTAGATTAAGTACTTCCATTAGGTATATCTCAATATTGAAACATAGTGTGAGGTACTCTAATGTACGAATCTGGAAATGTGAGAACACATGGGATCTTCAAATCTGAAACCAGCAATTTCTTCCTAAATAATCTTTATCCTTTAGTGAAGATAGGAAACTCTGACAGCTAATGCGGATAAAACTAATATTAATTTTCAGCGTAATTCCTTACATCAGTTTTTCAATATAGCACATGAATTCCAGTCTTGCGTCACCATTATAATTTTTTTATTAACAATGCAGATAGTTGAAAACGTTGTTAAAATGAAAAAGGATTTCATTCTTTGCTTTAAAAAAAACCAAAAGTTTTTTGTGGGGCAAAAGTCTGCAGAACACAAGAAAAACAGTTTTGCCCAATACATTACATTATTTTGCTTGTCGATGATAGTAAAGAACAATTGTGAATACAATCCGCAAGATTGCTATATTTCAATTTACATTTGCAATACAATAATAATGATTGCTATATTGTTAGAGGGCTATTAGTTGCTCTCAGCCATCTTTTAGCTGAAAAGAAAATTCAGTTTCTAGAAAATAGTTTGGTGGTTTGGGTTTTTTTCTGGTTTGGTGTTTTGCATATGAGAAGCAAAAGCTGAGAAAAGACATTAGGAGGTGAAAAAAATATGATGATAAAAATCATATTTAGATCAGATTACTGATAGCAGCTTCCACAAAGTTATTGCAAAATGTCGCAGTGTCAGCGTTTGCTCACCCTGGCCAGCCCTGGCACCACAGCAAGCGAGGTACGATTCAGTGTCCTGGGACACCTGCACGACCTGTGAGTCTTGGTTTGTCAGGAAGCAGAGCAAGACTATAGCAGGAAATAAAGAGGGGACTCTGAAGAGAGTAAAACCAGGTGAGTTTATTGGAGCGGCCAACCAGACAGACCCCACCTCAGCATGCCGGCCACCTCGACAGAGACCAGGGGCACCCGCGTATAACAACTTTTATGTGGGGCGTGGAACAGGGGGATGGGTTCCGCTATGGACCAATAGGGAACAACACAGGAGTGCTTCTGAACATAATGGGCATGTACAATGTCAAATCACAAGGGAGTAGGAGGGGGGAACCGGGATCCTGTCCCGTGCTCGAAGCTCTCCCTGGAACCTTCCAGATGCAGGGAGAGGCCCCGAAGTGACAGACAGGACCCGGGGGTTACATAACAGATAATTGACAGATGACTGTAATGGGGGCAAACCAAAGGGAAACAAACCAAAGGGGTACATGGAATGAACCATTACATAAACAGTACAAGAACAATCTGGAGGGAACATGAGAAAACATGGACAACCAAATGCACACTGCCACATCAAAATAGTTTCATAATAAACCTTTTTTATCAGTAACATTGTTTGTTGTATTTATAACAAGGGAACTAAGTGAAATACAACACTGTGTTTTAACCATAACATCTGGTAGTATCTGAAGATGTCTGAAATGGCTGGCTTTGCTTTGCTTAAAATTTAGCTCTTTTTATCAGCTGGTTTTCTTGAGCTTTTGAGAGTGTGTGTGTGGTTGTGCTCAAATTAGCTTGATCTATGCTCATGATAAGCCTATTTCCTTTAAAGTGTTACAGTGCTTAGTTTTCTAAGTTTATACCTCTAACTTCATAATAAAAATAATCAGTAATTTATACTTCCTGTATAAGGAAGTATCCTTGAGATATTCCTTCAAGGAAATAGTAGTTTAAGGAGAGATTTATAAACAGGGACTGATGTGTGTGAGTGTGGGCTTAACCATGTGTTACAGCATTGCTAGTTGTTTATATTGTATGTTGAACAACCATTTCAGAAGATTTCCAGCTCTGGTGTCACTCCTTAAGGTTATCAGAGTCTACAAAACAAATCAAACTAATTCTTGTCTTGCACGCAAGAATAATCTTTCTTCAATTTTATGATGTTTTAAATTGCAATTTTCTTTTTAAATGCTTTTGACAGATGAAAGAATGAATGGGTGTCTAAAAGGCAGCTCAGCTACAGTAGCTACCCCAAGAAAAGGGTAAAGGGGGAAGTAGGGGTCAAGGGAAGTGATGATCTATGAGATTCATAGATAGCTAGTATTTTCAGATGTGATGTTAAAGTTTATCTTAATTAGTTCTTGTCGTATTTATCTTCTAGTCTGACTGGAACACTTCTTTCTGGTTTCTAATTTTCTTCCTTGAAAGTTTTACTTTTGATTTAGTTACAGTAATTGTAGAATATTCAACAAGGTTTTGACTTGAGGTATGTAGGGGAAAGAATGAGAGAAGTCAATGTTTCTAGTAATAGTAATAGTCTGTGAAGGTGTCAGATTCGCTTCAGCTTCGAACTCAGGCTGCTTGACATTATCTTAGAAAATAAGCTCTTGATATAAACTTAATGTGTGTTTTTGTAATATATTTTAGATTTATCTGCATTATTTGAAAATCTGATCCCACATTTAGCTAAAAGTAAGTCCAGGTTACTCTCTGAGTGGTCTACACAGGGCATATTTGATTTTCTGGTTTAGAGGTTGAAAAAGGTGTTGAATATTTGGTTTACCAGGATATCATTATAGAACCAGTGTTTCTTTGTGACTAGTTACTGAAACAATCTCAAATCTGAAATAATTTTATTCAGTGGCCTCCTGTTTTTTCAGATCTTGGTCCTGTATGCAGCTCACTATTGTACATTGTACTGTCTCTGTAGTGAGACATCACAACTGTGCAGCAATGGTCAGGCAATGGTGTTTGTATCTGGATGTTTCTTAAATGTTATCATCTGAGGCCAGGGTGATCACCTAAACTAATTTCATCTCTTATGTTGAGAAATTCTTAAGTTAAAAATACTGGGTTTCTAAATGCTCGCGTTTGTTTTTTTTCATGCTGGAATTTACTATATTTCCGTTTGTCTGTTTGTCAGTGAGACCTATCTTGTTGAGCAGTGTTTATTTCCTGCAAAGTGTTATGCTTTGTCTGTAATGTGTTTGTCTTTTCTTGGTATCTTGCTGCTTTTATTTTTTTTTTTTAACTTCAATGTTGAGGTTCCTAAAGAATCTCAAAGAAGAGGATTGTGCTTTACTGCTATTTAAGTAAGGAGAGCTATGATCTCTTGTTTAGGTCTAGAAGACCTAGGAAAAGAAGGACTCGTCCAGGGAAATAAGAACTTTAGTGTCCTTTTACATTAGGTAACACATGAAACCCAACCATATTGCTTTAAATATCTGATATGTCTCAAAAAAAAAGCAAGATATATGGCTTTAGTAACTAAAATAAATATTCCAAATAAGTGGAATGAGAACATCTTGGAAAAAAGAAGTCCTTTAGAAATCAGATTTGAAATGGTGCAATAAATGGTGGTTTTGCAAGCAACAGGAGACACCACTGTGAGAGGTGGTGCAGCTGGTTTAGAGTTGGTTTAGAGCCTTCCCAGTGCTCCAGCCCTTGGGTGGGGTTCTCACTTTAGTTAATCAAGACTGAATTACTCAGGTGCAAATTGCTTAGGGCACAGAGCTGATCCTCTGCCAAGCTGGCTCAGGGCAGGCAGGGTGTACTTGCTCCAGTGCCTTCACAGATGCATCCCTGTGGCTTCCAGATGAAGTTGAACGGCTGTTTCAAGGCAGTGTGGTTGGTGCTTGTGCTGGTAAACCTGCAGCTATCACACACAGGCCCATGCAGAAGCACACCCACAAAACCCCACTGCATGTGCGCACACACCCATTCTTGTTGCTGTCTAATCCTGTATGATCTGCTTTATCCTTTTGCAGGAGTCCTCTTTTCATCCTGTTGCTCAGGGTAATGAAAGAGGACTCTCACTGGTCTGGCCTTTCACAGATTTTCTGTACAAAATTTCTTGAATTAAGTTAAGTGATCATTAAACTAATGTCATGCGGCTCAGGTCAATGTGTAAAAGGGAGCCCTGAAAACCACAGGATGCTGATGGCATTACAGTAATTGAAGGGAGTCATGGAAGCTGGAGCTACAGAAGTGCTTGAGATCTCAATCAATCATTCTTGCTTCAGTATTGATTCATAGGATAACTGCTTTCACTTGGGCAAAAGTAAGGAGAGTAATTGAGGTATAATAACCTGAACTAACTGCTCCAAGAAAGTCTACAGATCTGGCTTAACAAAACCAAATTAGGTAAATTTGCTTGGTAAATATTTTTATTTTTGGAAGACTTCTTAATGCTATACAACTGATATGAAAGCGTGTTCTTAATCTAAAATAAAGATCAAGTACAAGTGGTGGGTTGACCCTGGCTGCATGCCAGTTGCCCACCAAAGCTTCTCTATCCCTCCCTTCAGCTAGACATGGTAGTGAAAATAGGACTAAAAGTTCCTGGGTCAGCAGAGGTGCAGAGAGGGATCACTGACATGTTACAAAAGTGTCATGGACAAAAGTGTCAGTTCAGGGACATTAATTTAATTTATTACAAATCAACTCTGGTTAGAATAATGAGAAATAAATCCCAATTTTTTAAAAAGTCTTGCCCCCAGACCTTCCATTCTTTGTAGGTTGAGCTTCACTCCAAATTCCCTGCATCTTGCCACACTGTAATGCAGTGGGACAGGCAATGAGGATTGTGGTCAGTTCATCACACGTTGACTCTGCCTCTCCTTCCTCCTCAGGGGAAGAACTCCTCACACGCTTCCATAAGTCCTTCCTACAGGCTGCAGTTCTCCACTAACTACTCTACTCCAGCATGGACCTCTCCCAGGGGGTACAGCTCACCCAGGGGGTGCAGTCCTTCAGACACAGGCTGCTCCAGTGTGTGTCCCCCACACGATCACAAGTCCTGCCAGTAAGCCTACTCCAGTGTGGGTTCCTCTCTCCATATGCCCTGCCCAGGAGCCTGTTCCAGTATGGGCTTCCCATGGGGTCACAGCCTCTGCTGGGCACATCTGTCTGCCTCCATGGGCAGTAGATCCTCCATGGGATCCTCTATGGGCTGCAGAAGCACAGCCTGGCTCACACCACAGTCTGCAGGGAAAGTCCTCTTCTTTAGCACCTGGATCCCCTTCTTCCCTTCCTTCTTCACTGACCTTAGTGTCTGCAAGGCTCTTTCTCTCTCGTGTTCTCATTCCTCTCCTTTGGCCGCAGTTGTGCAATTTTTTTCCTCCCTTCTTAGATGTTATCCCAGAGGCACTGCAACCATTTCTGATGGGCTCAGCCTTGTCTTGCAGCTGGATGGCACTGGCTCTGTCTGACATGGTGCGATGCTCCTGGCATCCCCTCACAAAAGTCACCCATGTAGTTCCCCCACTACCGAAATCATGCCATATAAAACCAGTGCAGCACAACAGTCTACAGGCCTGCAATTTTTCCTTGGCTGATAATCACAGTGAAAAAGATAATAATTTAATTACAATATACCCTCTGTTCTTGGTCAGTGATGCAGTTCAGCATGTGAATCTGTCAATTCCTCCAGAAGGATCTTCTCAAGTTGTTTCTCTTTGTGATGAAACACTTCAGCTGTCATAAGGTGGTTTATAAGTTCTTATCTTTCACAGCAGCTCTGCTATGAATAAAATGCAGCTGCTGTTTACGAAGAATGGTTTAATAGTTTTTGCTTTCTTTTGTGTTTTGCTTGGTCAATTGTAAAAATGCCCTTTTTTGAGTAAAATTCAGTTCCTTTTGTATCATCCAGTTAAAAAGGTACATGTGTTCTTGAAGCCATTTCAGAATTTGGATTGATACACATATTAGTTTGTGGCACTATTACTGCTTGTACTGCGGCATCGTACGTTGTGTTGCTTATACTAGCAATGTCAGTATTTAATTGTAGTTATTTCTCAACAATTGTTCTTGGAGAAGGATGTGATTTGTAAGCATAGTAATAACTGCTTATGACATTTTATACACCATTTAATTGGAAGCACCTCACTTATGTAGAAAATACAAGATTTTAAAAAAAAAACCACCAAAAAATATTTCAACTGATAAAGCAGTTTGACTTATCCTGGTTAGCAGTTCTAAGGAGTTAACTATACCATTTTCCTAAATTTTATATATATTCATATATATCCACATAGGTAACTTTCCAACTGTGAATTGTGAACTGAATCCATTGTCCTATTTCTTTACTGTTTCTGTGTTTATTTATGACTGTTAAAGCACCTATGTAATTTAGACAGGGTTATGTTAAAGTCTTGGAATGTTCATAGCAGGACCAACTTTAGGATTTATGGCATTACTAAAAAAAGACACATTCTAAAGCGGAAATGCTGCCACTTGCTCTGCATCTGCAGAATTACATGAAAATCAGAATGAGTCTGTCCATGTTGGAATTGGGAATTTTAATAATATCGTAACATTTATATTAAATTTCAGAGACCGTGGGATAGAGTTTGTAAATATGCAATGACAATAGTAATGCATTTCTTGGCAAGTTTTATGCAAAATGAGGTGGACTCAGATATTGACTTAATGTATAAATATTAATGTGGATATATATTATTTTGTTGCATCAAAAAAACTGAATTTTACAATTAGTTGATAAAATATAGAGGCTAGTAGAGGGAACCTCAGTTACAGTTCTTACTCTCTGCAGTTTGTTTAGTTATGACATGTCCTAGCTGTGTTCTCTTTAAAACATCACCACTTTCATAAGGAAAATGAAGTTATTTGCATTGCTCAATATAGACACAAATTCAATATGTATGGATGGATCTCTTACTAAAGATGGAAATAAATCAGTAATTAAACTGCACAGATGGAATAGAGATAATTAAAATATATATAAAAATTGGCTTTACAAGCCATAAAAAGAAACCCATCTGTTTTAAAAGAAAATACAACCAAGTATGAAATCAGCTTGACTCGTAATATTTTTCATAGCTCTTGAACATCTGTGCAAAGCACTTTACTAGGGTAAGTAATGATGGGTTTGCTTTTATCAGCAAAGATTTCATTTACAGGAGTAGAAGGCTATAAATGCAATACAAACACTGCTAAGCCCACAAGTCTAACTTGGAATGCTTCCATCGAAAGTTTGTTACAGAGGTGCTGCTGTTCTGCTTTGAGGCTTTTATTAGTGCAGGCTCCTGTCTCCATGTCACATCCTGCCTGAAGGTCACAGGAACAGTCATCTTTTGCATAAGCATGCCTTCTGAACAAAACAATATGTAGGAATTAATTTTGTGAAATAGGTTTTTATTGCATTTTTTCTTCAAAATTTGGCTTAGCAAACTATATATTTTATATATTTTGTAGATATTTTATATAATATATAATATTTAATACATTTAAATATATTTTAAGATATATATTTTATATATATATTTTT
>VZDJ01000187.1:1664536-1729851 GCA_008694505.1 Cyanoderma ruficeps | reverse complement strand
ATATATATTTTTATATATATATATGTGTGTTGCACCACAACACTATATTGATCATTGTCTTCTGGCTTTTTTGGAATTTGTTTGGCTTTCACCACTTGAACTTATCTAGAGAATAAGTCCATAGTCCAGGGAAGCTTTTTTCCCTTGTTTGCCTCACTTGTCAGGTTATGGGGTTTTCTTCTACATTTTCATCACAGTTCAAATCCGTGGTAATACATTGCAAGAAAAATACACACACTTTTGTATCTAGTGCCTGTAGTACCTGAAGTACCCGATGCATTTTTGGATATCTAGGAACACAGCTGGTACCCAAAAGGTTCCTCTCAGAATGTCTGGCCAAAACTGAGGACAACTAAAATTTGAAGTTAACTGTTATCTGTAGTAAAACATCTAATTATCTTACTTTTCTAATAGAGGGAAATAAATTATGTGTTTTCCTATCTAAACCATGTAACTCTCTGATGTGAAATGAACATTAAATTGATCCAAATTTTGGCTGATGCCAGGGAATATTTTTTCTCTTAATGGGGTAAAAGACCTATTATGACTGCTGTATAAAGGTAATAGAAAATTAGTAAAAAGAGAGAAGCATATACAAGTAAAATGCTGAAAAAGGTACAAAAAATTTCAGTATTTTAAATCTTAATTTTTTTTTAAAGTTAAGCAAAATATTTAAAATCTTTACACAATTTACATAGTACTAGAACATCTACTAATCTAGTAACAAACCCTGAGGAGTCTATAGTAACAAAATTGCTAGGAAATTTTAGCAAACAGAATGTCTTGGTCATCATGATTAGACTTTTGATCAGACATTTATTTATTTCATGCTTTGCTTTAGAGCAGAAAGACATAATTCTGTATAAGAAGCCCAAGGTTGCTCTGCTCTTTCACAGACATAGGCAATTATTTAGTATAGCCTGCACTAATTGTGTTGCTGTTAATGATGAACCTAAATCTTCCTATGAAAAGGTTATATTTTCTTTGCTTATAATTCTGCTAGATTTGAACCATTAGATCTAAAATTTTCTATGCCATGAACAGATCTGTTTAAATTTTGTAAAAAATATTATTCTCCTTTGAGGAAAAGATTAGGGGTGATACCTTGGGAAGGCTGGCCTGAAACAGAGACTGGACAAAGCTAGAGAATAATACAGGAATTTATTGAAAGGCCTTTAGGGTACACCTTGGGCAGACAAGAGCCTGACCAGGGCTACACCCAAGGTGGACTAAGAATGGTCACAAAATGGCCAACCGGTCACGAGGTCTCACATTTTTATAAGTTTTGGTCCATTTGCATATTGGGGTTTAATTGTCCAGTTGCAGCTTCAGGTTGTGAGGTCTCATCCTTCTTGTTCCTCCCTTCAGTCCACTGTTGTTTATGCTTTTTTGGGCTGAAAGTTGTCCTTGGTCTTCAGCAGGAAGAGATTTGTTTTGTCTACCTACTCTGTGAAGAGAGTTTGCTAGCACTTAATATGAGGCTCTTTTCTTTTTGCTTTGTTTGATTTGAGGATAGAACTGCTTTCTATATAGGATGAAGAATCACTGTTCAATCTCAGATCTCCCTTCACCATGTATATGTATATAACTCAGAAGGCTTGGGGATTTTTTTATTTTTAATGTAAGAGCAATTCTTGGTGATGCTGTAAGAACCCAGTCATATTAATTAATGTTATATTTTCATACCATCCAGTCAGAAAGCACAGCTATGACTGTGGAAAAGTATAATGGAAATATAATTAGGATTTCTTCTAAGGAAAACATTGTAACAGACATTCTGCCATGCTTATGTTATTTTAATTGGATGTTTAGCTCAAGGGTGTTCATAATTTATCATAAATTTTAATGGTAATACAATCAGCTGGAAGGAAGCCATATTTATCTCCTTGATTACACCATAAGAAATTAAATCCTAATTTGAACATCCTTGTTTTAATTCTTTTACTGACATGGCACAAAGTGAAGACTCGGTTGACAAGCAGGTCATGCTGTTCAGTGTCTCTGGGTAATGACTCGATGTAGTACAAGTGTAAAAAAAAATTAAATTAAGAAACAGCTTAAATCTGGCCTATCATGCAGAGATCTGGCCAGTATGCAGACTGATGAAAAGCTTTATTTTCAAGGGCTTGACAAATTATTACAGGAAATCTTACTGTACTGATTTTTCTTTTTCTTTCTTTGGAAAAACTTGGATGCCTTGTGTCCTCTAGTTCAGTCATTAATTCCCCACTGGTGAGTTCTGAGAAACTACTTTTAGGTCTACCAGCCACCAGAACCAGGTTAGTCATTCCCAAATTTTGAAGTTGTTGCGAATTTTATGGTTAACCTTCCTATAAGAATGATGGAATGTTTAATTAGTGGGTGTAGATTAGAGAGCCTTGATCCATATTAGGCAGATCTGCTGGCACTTCTGCTTTCTTACTTAATGTGAGAGCTTAAAATGTGACTTGGCAATGCATTTAAGTGTTCTCAAGATGTGTTTACCAAAAAAGAGACTGCTTCATTTTTCACCAGTCTGTGTTTATTGCTTTGTTGTCCAGAGATGTTAAAAATCCTGTTTTAAGAATGTTAATGTGATGTGATACATTTTTTTTACTAAATATATTTCCCTTGAAGAAGCTATTAACATTGCATTCTGTAGGCTTGATCTTTGTGGTGAGCCTGTGTTAACACCTTCCAAAGGGCCATTATGAGCTACCAAATTGCTCTTATTGCTTATAATATCATCTTGTAAATTCTTATTACCTGTTTAATCCTTTTAGCTTCATGCTAAGTGCTGAGCTTCAATAATTTTAAAATTCAATAATTTTGATCTCCCTTTCTCACAAACATTTCTGTTTTCTCAGATTTTGCATCTTCTGACTTTGTATTTCTTTGTCCTAGTAAGAAATACATGTCTGATTTACTTCAATTATTATTTATAAATTATTCATACTTTATTGTTACTGCATGACTGTATATCTCCTCCATAAAGTTAATATTCCTAACACTAAAAAAAAACCTCACTGGAGGCAATTCTTAGAGGCTTTGGTCCCAGTATCCAACTCAGTTATCGGCTTCTGGCTGGGAAGGATAGACCCTCCACCCAGGCAGGCAAGACCTGTGCATAGCAGGAATACAAAGCCTCACCATTGTATGAGGGAGCAAAGCGGGGAACATAGAGGGAATAGGCTGATATAGCTGCCAAGCTACTGTAAATGATTTTTGAAAAGTCATGGCAGTCAGATGCCATCTCTAAATTGGAGAGAGATGGATTAGATGGGTAGATGGATCAATGGGTAAGGAATTGGTTGAGTGGTGGCATCTGAAGAGCGGTCGTCAACAGCTCAGGATCCTGATGGGGGGAGGTTAGTGACAAGTGGTGTCCCTCAGGTGTTTGTATTGGGGCCTGTGTTATTTAATGTTTTCATCAATGACACATCAGGATCAGGTGCACCCTCAGCAAGTCTGCAGATAGCACCAAGCTGAATGGTGTGGTTAACACTCCCAAAGATGGGATCCCATCCAGAGGGACCTGGACAAGATCAACATGGGCCCATGAGAATCTCATGAGGCTTAATAAGAGCAAGATGCTGCACCTGGGTCAGAGCAACCTCTGGTATCAGCACAGGCTGGGGAATGAACAGATGGAGAGCAGCCCAGTGAGAAGGACTTGGGGGTGCTGGTGGGTGAGAGGCTGGACATGACCCAGCCATGGGCACTCCCAGCCCAGAAAGCCAAACGTGTCCTGGGCTGCATCCAAAGAGGTGTGGGCAGCAGGGGAGGGAGGGAATTCTGCCCCTCTGCTATTCTCTGGTGAAACCCCAGCTGGAACCCTGCATCCAGCTCTGGGGTTCCCAAAAAGACAGCATGGACCTTTTGGATAAAGTCCAGAGGAGAGCCACAAAGATGATCCAGAGTCTCCTAATGAGACGGAGAAAGTTAAGGTTGTTCAGCCTGGAGAAGAAAAGGCTCCAGGGAGACTTTAGAGCAGCCTCCCAGTACCTGAAGGTAGCGTACAAGAAAGCTGGTGAGGTACCAGGGTATGGAGTGTGAGAAGGGGGAATGGCTTTGAAACTGAAGGATGATCAATTTAGATTAGATATAAGAAAGAATTTTTTTTACAATGAGGATGATAGAACCCTGCAATAGATTGCCCAGGGTGTTGGAACATTCTCCATCCCTGAGAACATTCAATGTCAGTGTGGATGAGGCCCTGTGCAACCTGTTCTACTTGAAGATATCCCTGGTTGTTGCAATGGGGGTTGGACTAGATGACCTTTAAAGCTCCCTTGCAATTCAACCTATTCTATAATTCCCTCTTACCTCCTATAGATAAAAAGATACAGGACCCAGAGAGGGACATTTCTTACTGGATCATTGCTTTAATGATCCAAGATTACCACTCATCAGTATTTACTGCTGTGGGTAACCCCTTGTCATAGCTCTAAGTCTCCCAGACCATTTCCATATAAATATAAATACATTAAATAATGGCTGAACATTTAAACACAATTCAGTGTGCTTGTGTAATCTGTATCAGAGAATCACAGAAAATCAATAGGTTGGAAAAGATCTTTGACATCATCAAGTTCAACTTGTGACCTATCAACACCTTGTCAACCAGACCATGGCACCCAATGCCACATCCAGTCATTCCTTAAACGTCTCCAGTGACTCCACCACTTCCCTGGGCACCCCATTCCAATGGCTAATCACTCTTTCTGTGAAGATCTCCTTCTTGATGTCCAGCATAAACCTCCCCTGGCACAGCTTAAGACTATATCCTCTAGTCCTGTTGCTGGTTGCCTGGGATAAGAGGCTGACTCCCACCTGGCTACACCTCCCTTTCAGAGAGCTGTAGAGAGTGGTAAGGTTCACTCTGAGCCTCCTTTCTTCCAGGGTAAACACCCTGAGCTTCCTTAGCCACTCCTCACAGAACTTGTGTTCTAGGCTTTTCCTTCACCAGTCTTGTGACCCTATTAGTCTGTCTGTCCTAGCTAATATGAAATAACAATTTTTTTCCCCCATGAATGCTGTCTTTCAGGAGTTCTGTGTTCCAGCACGTCCCTCTATCTTATCACCTAATCTTCCCAACAGCTTTTATAAAAAGCCAGATTTTGATGACAGTTTGAATAAATATGCAGACTTCAAAGCAAATCAAGTAGCTTGAAGGCTCTTAGAGTTCTAAACAAAAAATCACTACTCTGCTACAAGTGTTGGTCTTATGAGATTGCCTGTTTTTATCTTAATATGTTCTTCCTTGTAAGTCCTAGATAGGCACTAGTCCTAATCTTTTTCTCTTTTTTGTCTGCCAATTTCTATTACCCTTTATCTCTTTTGATACCTCAGATTTTATCAGTATGTTGGGTTCATGGCCAGAAAACAGGAAGTGAAACAACTTGGCCTGACCTTGAAGCAAGGAGACTAGTCAGCTATTTAAGGTATCCAGAAGGTTTCCGGGTAGCTTTAGGTCTCTAAAACTTTCCTTCCCCTATAAGCACATTTATATTGTCCATTTTGTTAGAAAGTTTTAGAAATATATATTACCTCTGTCTCACATTCTTGGCTCCATCCTTAGACCAGCACTGCTAAAAGGTGGCAATGAGTTTTTATCTCATGTTGCCTGGATGAATGAAAATGGATGCTGCAGATTGATTTCCTATTCTTCATCTTTAAAAGGCATAATCAAATATTACTCCTATGCTAAGCTTCTATGTTTTCCAGTTATGTATATCTCTCGATTATGCCTATAATTTCTTTATTTTGTGTGGGAAAAGTCTATCCAAGTAAGGCAATGGACTAAGGAATTAAAATACATAAACTAATAGTGAAATACTGCTACTTATGAATAAACAAAGGCATCCAAGACCAGGTGTTAACCTACACCAGGTGTTTCTGTTGTAGATGTTTAGTCATTATTGTAAAAAATTGTGTAATGTATGCAGACAGTTAATTTATTTGAGTTATGAAGTATTTAAACAGAATTCATGGTATTGCTTATGGAAGTTATGGATGCTGTTTTTTATACATTATTTCAGTGTTATCTGATAGTGCTGGAATATAAATAGGTACTTAATTGGCTATGCAAGCATTTATTGAGTTTTTCTTTGAATAATTAAATTATTCAAAAGCTTGTTTAAAGGGTAAACCCAGCAGTTTTCTGCAGTGTATTTGCAGTGGAATGATAACTTCTTGGGATTAAAAGAAAATAGAAAATTGTAGCTGGTAAACAATAGCGAGGAAAATAAACTGCTTGCCTGTGCCTCAAAAGAAATAAAATTTTAGATGCATAATTATGGTTTGTGTTGGAATATATAGGGAGTTATGAGATTTTTTATTCCAAGCAGTCTCTTTTTCTCTTGATTTCTTGACATTTTAAACAGTTTTTCTCATTTCAGTGCTTGAGGTAATTTTTATTAGTAATATGATTTACTGTTAGGAGTTACAATTATATCAGACATGAAAAGCCTTCTTTTTCTGCCTTTACTGAGAGGAAAATATCTCCAGAAATATCAGACAAGTGACAGTGAAGGCAAGGGCAACATTCTCTTGCTTCTGCTCTGCAGATCTGTTCAGATAAGACATCCAAACAAACTCAGTATTGAGAAACTCACCAAACTCCTCCTTTTTGCTTCCTGTCTGCAGGGGAGGGCAAACTTCAGTCTCCTGGCATTTCTGCCTGGGATCGCTGCTGCTCTGGCTGGGGGTCCTTGGGCACTTTTGGGCTGATCTTCTGTTTAGTTTTTAGAAAATTTGCCATTTTCATTAACCGAGTGCTTTTTTATTATGGTCCTCTGTAGCTAAATCCCTCTATTCTGGCTATGTGAACATTCCTGATATAGCTTAATTTCCCATTGGGAGGAGGTGGGTGTAGGTAAGACTTATGTTGCAGTGGTGGTAACGGCACACCATCAGTATTCACTTCCTGGCATAAATGCAGTTTCTGAGAAAGCAAGCCCTATATGCAGCAGGACATTGCCTTGTCTTTACTGTTCAGAAGTATTTTGTTAGCAAAGAAGAGTTCTGCTGGTGCACTGCCTTTTTCTATATGTGGCAAGGTATACTTACTGATCAAGAAGTTCCTTCCAGTTTATCTGACCTTTCCAACTTCTACATGGTCATGTAAGTTAATTGATCCTCACCACTCCCCAGAACAGGCTGGTATCCCATTTATTTGCTCCTGTCATGCTTTCTATTTTGACTTGGTGAAATTACTCTTCCTTACTAACTTCTATTCTCCACCTTAACGGGCTTGTCGGACAAGATAAGCAAACTGCTCTTTCTCTTCAGGCAGTATTTCAACAGCTCTACTTTGGCCAAGAAATAATCATTGAGTATTCTCATTTGCCACTTGTCTGGTAGGTGTGCATCCAGTCTTGTTAGCCAAAAAGAAATACTATATTCTCCACAAGTTGTTACAGTGCACTCTTTATGGCATTACATGTATGATACTAACCAATCAGCTAGCTTTTTAAGTTGCATGAAAGTTCAGCTAAAGAAATTGCTGTTGGTGTGTATAATTTTGGGCATATATAGAACATATAAGGGGGTGAAAAAAGATAACATGAATAAATTGAAGGGTATCAAATAAACACAGAAGAATTATTATTTTTTTACTGTGTCCAAGTACTGTCCGCAAATCCACAGAAGAGTAAGACAGTCCCAAGGAAAGACATAGGTGAAAAACTTAACTGTAAAATAATGGGAAAAAAGGATAAATGAACAGAGAAAGCAGCATCTCTTTAAGGCTGAGTTACTCAAAATAATTTTGAATCATGCTATATATTTGCCTCTGCACACATGATGTATCATATATATAATATTATACAAATTTAAAAATATGCTGAATTGTCAGTGTTTCCAGTCTCCCAAAGTTTATATTTTTTGACAAACTTTTGGAGGAGGTCAGGTGCAGAGTCCCTAATATTGATTCTACTGTAGACATTGCTATCACTCGGTTCCTTGTCAAACTATGGTTTGTAATATAAGTTTACTAATTAATATGGACATGTAAGGCTGTGAAGTAATATAAGTTTAACAGAACATGGAGACCATCTGGTCCAGTCCCTTGGTCTTCAAGCAGGATCTGTTTCAAGACTTAAAATCTAAATTCCATCAGGTTGCACTGGATTAACCATACTTAGTAAGTTCCAAAACCTCATGTTTTTGCAAACAGAAGTGTTAGGGGGTAACAGACAGATGTGATAGAATGCCTATCACTGTGCAAAAGTAGTTTATATTAAGTAGCTCTTTATAAATATTTGAGACATAAGCTTAAAGGGAGAACTTTTTTGGTACACGGCTTGAATAGATAAATCCTCTAGTTACAGTAGAGATGATTCTATAATTTCTTTTGATATTTATCAAAAGTGAAATTCTCTTTCCAAGTAACTGTGGACTTTTGGAAGGATAGGGCTATTTGGTTTTGCTGTCTTGTATCAAAATGGATTTTATGGAAACTTAGGTAAAACTGAGGGTAAAAAACAATAAAAACAGTTTGAGAAAAATATTTAGTACTTTCATTTTAGCCTCAAATTTTAATCTCAAACACTAGTACTATTAAAGATGCCTAAAACAATAGGAAAACTCCTTTGTGTCCCAGTAATTGACTTCACTGATGGATAGTAGCTCACATGTCCGTTTTGTAGACTATAATGATAAATATACTGTGAATAGTAAACTCAAATGATTGTTTTCAATTAGAATTTTTCATTTAGAGAGAAATGTGACCAACTTGTGAAGCAGAGAACTACTGCAGTTTAACTCAGCATTTAGATCTCAGTATTTGTAGCCCTGAAGCTTAATTTTTAAAATATTTTTTCAGAAAAATTAGAAATTAAAATGGCTTTTTCTCAAAGTTTTCTTCAACATTTGAATTGGTGAGTTACTTCACAAGTAAGGATACTTAGGACTCAGCTGAGAAAGTCCCATTAAGCTCCTGATGAGCAAAGTAAGATGTACATTTTCTGTAGTAGGTAACAGGTTTAGGAAGGCACAGACATGCAGATTCTTCAGAAAGATTGATTCTTCTAAGGGAAGTCATAAATATTAGGGAACCCTTTGTGTCAGACTGTTGTGGTTTGCAGGATGTTCATCTCCCAGTAGGAAGAATTATGCCTTGTAAAATATCACTATAGTATAAGGATTTTTCATGAGACATACTTCTTACAACTAGTGTTGTTACTGGGGCAGGGGCATGTAGAGGGCTGTTTTCTCTTGCTGTATGAAATTGTCCTCTCCCAATGTTTTAAGATTACACACTCAGAGTACTTGAAGCATAAAGGCTCTAGAAACATTATTTTTTTATATTGCACTGCAGAAGAAAATCTCCCCAATTTTTCATCCAGCGGAAGAGGTTTCCTGCGTTGAGCATGGCAGATTTCTGAGTGGAGCAGGTTACTTTCCCATGTCAGGTGACATGACAGGAGTGCAGATGGTGTGCTGAGTGTCTGAGCTGGTATCAGCTGGTGTGATAGGAGTGAAGTCATCACATGAAGCAGGCAGCACAGCCTCAGGCCATTACAGGGTGTTAATTCTGTGCCTTCAACTTCACTTCTTAGTGTGAAATAGGTCTGGATGGAAATGATTCTTAAACATGTACAAGGAGATTGGTCTCAATAAGGGAAAAACAGAAAGGATACATTACCACTGTTAGTTTTTAGGAATGGCTCTAGCCAAGTGTGAATGAAATACTGTCCCAGGCATCTTCATAAACTAAACTACTCTCTTCTGTAACACTGTGAAGAGTGCTGAGTATCTCCATGCTAAAAAGTGGTCACCACACTAGCTGTCAGTATTTGGATGTTTTTTTAGAAGTGTGGGGTTTTTTGTAGGAGGGATAAGCTAAATGTAAACATATGAGCACTACTTAGTAGGAGTGAAAAGGAAATGGTCTTTGTTGCTGTAACAAAAGGGAAATCTCTCAATTAAAATTACTTCTGGGGTAATCCTGTAAAGTGGGGTGTGTTGCTAGTTCAACTGTGATACTACCCACAAAGTATCCAAAAAAGCAAAGTTTCCAGTTTCAATATAATTTATATATGTGGAATCAGCATTTGTGTTTATACACTTCAGAGAATAATTACGGTAATCAAATGTTTGGTCAGATACACAAATACACGAGTCAGTGTTTTAGAGAAGTTCATCATTAAACAAATATACTACTTTATATCACAACATATAGAAACAATTCAGAAACTATGATTAGTCATCAAATCACTTTTTCATCTTTTTTTCTTAATCCAGAGGGCAGAACTTGATATTTTTGTCTAAATATATAACCTTAAAGACTTTTTCTGGTTTTTTCTGTTGTGTACATTGGAGGCTAATATTTGACAGATTTAGTATTTTTGCCTCTATATGGCCAAATGTGTCACATAGTGAGAAAGGGACAGATTATGAAATAAAAATACTTACACACTTTGCATACATGTGCTATGTAATAGAATCAATTGTATGTTTCACTTAATTTAATAAATAATTCCATAGCCACAATAAAATTTTAATAATTCTTATTTTGCTAACACAAAAAATTTTGTGTGTGTGTTATGGTTCAATAATCATTGTAAACTACCTTCAGGATTATGCTTAAGGCTTAAGAGGCTGGCAAAACAACTTCCTTCTTCTATTGCTCCTTAAAGTTAATGATTAAGCATTTTTTTCAACTGCATATTAAAAAAGTATGTGTTTTGTAGGAAAAATATTGGTAAACGCTCTGGTGCGTTGCTGCATATGAGCCTTCAGAAAGGTTTATTGTCTTGCACTGAAGATGTCTTGTTGTAAAAGATTATGTGTTACTTTTGTGGTCAAATTTTACAATGTTTTTAATATATAGTAGGAATTCTGTAAATAATAAAGCATGTACATGAAAAGCTAGGGTTTCTTATAGAGTGTACTTGATGCAGGTTATAACTAACTAGTAGACAATAATGTAATGTGCGTTATTTTAACAATGGAGTATTTTAGTGACTTGATACAAATGCGGAAAGTATTAATTATTATTAATCATTAATTAATTAATAATTATAATTAATTATTGATTAATTATTTCTAAATTGTGAAATACAACTTATTAACAAGTTCTTTGTCTGTCTTATACTGTATGAGACATGCCAGGGAAGGGTATTTGATTGTAAGGGACCTGAAGCACCCTTTGTGGCAGTCCAGTTTGGACATATGGCCCCGAGGTCTTGGGAGATTTGGCTTCAAGGCAGGTGGATTCCTTCTTTACTTGACATTTGGGAGTCAGAGAACAATTTTGGCATTTGGAAAAGTTTTTAGCATCGAGCTGTTACACATTCCCCACGAAAATGTTCAAAAGGACATGAAGTACATACATACTGAGGGATGTGATAGTGGCAGTGCTACTGTGGTAAATCACCTTCTGTAATGAGGCAAACAATGGCAAACCTGCAGATGCCTCTACCTGCTGGACTGCAGGGGTATTAGTTTAATGCCATGGAGGCCATGTTCATCTCCCATGTAGACATGTAGCTGGTCCCAGTGCACTTTTTGGTGTCTTAACTGTGTAGCTCCCTGATGATGAGAACCTGCTTTTCTCTGCTGAGCTCTGTCAGTGATTGAATATCTAGGAGCAACCACAAGTCTGAACACCACTGAGTTACATGAAGCTTAAGCTATGACAGGAAAATTAATTATACCTTCTCCATGATCACTAATCCTTTATCATCCAGAACAGGAAGCGAGTGAGATCTTTGGCATCATCAAAACTGCTGAGTCAGTCATTTCCATTTCACATCCTAGTGGAAAGATTGGCAGTGCTTAGGGGGCTGTTGTTCTTTGTACCTGGATCTGTTATTATCACTTTCTTAACCTGTCATCCCTTCCACCTTACCCTGGTGCTTCTGCTCTGAAGGCTGGTTGTTCCAAAGAAGTGAGTTAGTGACACCAGGAAGTCCAAACCTGAGGAGTCCTTACTGTCAGCTTACCTTCCTTAAATCTGCTGACTACTAAAATGCAGCTTTTCCATAATTGTTTCAGTTAGATAATGCCCAGGGTAATTTAAGACATTTTTCTATTTCCTTCCACACATGCTGCTGTCCTTGTATACCAGTGCTGTTTCATTTGTCTGTTTACGAGCTAAATTAGAAAAGCCCTGATGAGTTTCTTTTTGCATTGATTTGGTCCCACATATTTAATGAAATGCAGGTCCAGAATTGTGTGAAATTGTTTGTTGCATCTTTCTAAGATATTCTGACTGATGCAACACTAAGTTTTGTGTCCCTTTTCTGTAGAGGATTCACACTGAATTTTCATAATCTTTTCATGTCACCTTACTGTCAGCTAATATTCTTATGTTTTCTTTGGATGTCAATTATTTCCAGTTTAAAAAGTCAGCTTTCCTAAGATAGTCACTTACCTGTTACAACCATGGGTATAGCATTATATGTGTTGTTTTATTACAGCAACTTAATTTCTGTAACTTTTTAATTTCCAAGTTGTCTGGCTCTTATGGGTTGTCTTCTCATTTAGTCATAATGTCCTTGACTGTGTGCCATGAGCAGTGTCCAAGATCTTGTGCCAGCATCACTAGGTACAATATTGTTCCTTAGAAGTTTCTGTAATAACTTCCCTCTGAACTGATAATTCCCCACTTGTACATAGATTGTTATTGCTTCTCCGTTGTCTAGATCATATGCATTTCATAATTCCAGTCTTAATCCTTATATTCTCCAGGCTGATAGTAGTTTTCAGAGTACCAAAACTGACTTGCTCAAATCTGTCTTCTTGTCCAGAAACTTAGATTACCTGCAGCTTAGTGTTGCATTTTAATACAGTACATATTATTGAGACCACCCTAATGTGCCTATAGGCATCTGAGGTATTTTTTAAGCACTTAGATTCCTGCTGTTCAGCAAAACAGTATCATCTCAAACACAGTAGATTTACACATGTACTTCATATGCATGAAATGTGCCTTGAACTCACTGAAAGTCGTGAACAGATCTTCATCTTTAGCAGAGCGAAACTCTAAAGGGCAGAGGGAAGAAAGACCAGGAATAATTCCTGTTCATCTTATTTCTACATTTGTTAAAAGTTCAGTTTAGATAAAATGGTTAACAGTTTAGCACTACTGTGGATTTCAAAGCATCAGGTGGATGGAGGATTAAGTTTTATGTCTTCTCTGTTAAATGGGAGGAACTGTTCTTAATGCTCAAAGAAAAATTGTTTTAATTTAAAAAGCACCATTTTCATTCACTCTTTTAATATGTGATAGTCTTGCAATAATAAAGTTGGTTGGTTTGGGCTTTTGTGTATATGTAATAAGAACTTTCCTTTTTTTATTACATCAGTAAATCACAGCAATTACAATGATTTCAGAGCTTGCAATGCAAATAAGTTTGTGCTTGTGTATTAGCTATTGTATTTTTCTGCCACGATAAATGTTTTATTCTGCAATAAAACACTGCCTTTATTCTGATTTCTTTCTTATATTTTTTTTAATTCCTGCTTGCAGTTCAGAGTTCCTCAGATATTGATTAGATCGTTAGTATTTCTTGCCAATTTCTAGTTTCAGCTGGCATGGAAAAAGGCAAGCAGAAGTCTGTGCAAATTCTTGCATTAGCTGTGCTGTAAGAATCATTCAGAAGACAGAAAACTGTTCAGAAAAGTCACAAAGTCATGCAATATGAAAAGATAAAATGTTGGACCTCCATGTATTATACTGAATTGAAGACAAAATCTCCCATTCACTGCTTTCAGTGAACATAAATTGGTTGTATCATGTCAAACTAAGTGCTCATTTGGGAAAATATTCTCTCTCTGCAGTAATTGGTAGGAGAAGCTGAGACAAGGGTACAGGACAATAAGGAAATATTGTGATATATATTCAGCTGGAACTCCAGGAGTTCTAGATAACAATGACTGGAGTTTCTCACTAAGCTGTTGACTCGCTCTTTAAAGTGATCCAAAATTTTACCATCAGCAGCTTGCTGTGCCAGTAGGATCTGTGCTTGAGCTATGTGATTATTTCCTTTTCTGTTTCTGAGTCTTGAGTGCATCCTTTTAAGTGTCATAGTTCTTAATGTGAGAAGAGATGGTACCATTCCTATGAATTTTTCTTATGGCACTCACTTACTTTAACTCCATTGATATCAGGATTGGTCCTCTTTGGATTACTCCCTTTTGCCCTATTTATCTGTTTTTTTAATGATCCAGACGTGTTATCATTGGCTAGCCTTGGTTAGTACCTTTGTACTCACATGATGGCTGGTGACAAACTCAACATGGCCCAGCCATGGGCACTCCCAGCCCAGAAAGCCAAACATGTCCTGAGCTGCATCCAAAGCAGTGTGAGCAGCAGGGGAGAGAGGGGATTCTCCCCCTCTGCTCTGCTCTGCTCTGGTGAGACGCCACCTGGAGTGCCAGTTTTGATTCCCCCAACCTGGCAAGGATGCAGAACTACTGAATGAAGTCCAGAGGACGACACACAGCTGATAAGAGGTACAAAGACAGGCTGAGAAAGTTGGGGCTGCTCCTTCTAGAGACAAGGAAGTTTCATGTAGTTCTCATAGCAGCCTTCCACGATCTGGAGGCCTACAGGGAAGCCAGAGAGCAACTCTTCAGGAATTGTATTGACAGAACAAGGAGTAATGAGTACAAACTGAAAGGGGGAAAACTTGGACTAGATGTTAGGAAGAAATTCTCTCCTGTGAGGGTGGTGAGACACTGGGACAGGTTGTCCAGGGAGGTTGTGCATATCCCAACCCTGACACTGTTAAAGGCTGGGCTGGATAGTACTTTGAGCAACCTGCTTTAGTGGAAGGTCTCCCCATGGCAGAGGGGTTGGAACTAGATGAAATTGAACCCTTAACATTCTATAACTCTGTGTTATCAGTTTCAGATGGGACGATACTGACAAGGTGCCTGGCCACAATCTTCAAGATGCTGGTGTGCTATGGACACAACCATGTAATGAAGCTTCTGATTCACTCTAGACTTGTCCTCATGCTATTTGCTTTTCTTTTCATCACTACTGAACCTCCATGTGACACCTACACAGAATTCCCTACTATGTGGACTAGGTTCTTTTTCTAGAGTCCTAACAGCTTGCACAGTCTGACATTCTTTAGGTAGAGTTAGGATTGAGTTCCTCACATGTGCTTTGCATTTATCTACACAGAATTTAATCTGGCATTTTATTACCTTGCCATTCAAAATCATGGAAACTTTTGCAGGAAGGTTTATTCTAACCATGCTGAATTATTTTAATTTATAGTCAATAAATTTTTCCACTTCCAGAACCCAGCTCCTTTGCCAGATAATTTATGATTGCATTTTTCAATTTAGACTCTCGCACAAATCCATTTTCCAGGAAATTTAATCATCTTTCCCTTTGCCTCCTGGGCTTGACCACCTTGCTTAGAAATTTCAAAGCAAAGTTAGGATCAAATTGAATTGCATTCATTTAGATGTTAATAAGTTGAATTGTAAAGAGACTTCTTTTTCTTGCAACATTGAGAACAAATTTCTGCACCAAGATTAAAGCAGGCTATCTTCAGGAAGTGTTGATGCTTTCAGTGTCGTATTTTGTTTTCTCCAAAAACAGCATTCTGTTTTCTCCAAATTGGGATCTATTATGAGTTTTCAGTAACATAACTGAAAATGGATTAGTACAGTTTTGCATATATGTGAAAGTACTGCATTACTGAGTTGATTGAAATTTTTTCATTGTTACTTTTAATCTCTTGTTGATTATCAAAAGTGAAATCATTATTATAATGTAGTATGTCTTCTCTCCGTGATTTCAGTGGAGCACATCAAATAAACCCAGGCATCTGAAATTGGAATGTGCGAAAAATGCAGTATTTATGTCAACAGAATATTTCTGTTAAAGAAGTGCTGCTAATGAATCTTCTGTAAAGCTGATTTAGTAATAAGTCAAGGGTTACAGAAGAATTTGCACAGTTGGAGGACAGCATTTAGCTTTGCAGCAATAACATGTCATCTGTTGCGAATCTCTTGGATAAAAGGCATTTTACTACTTTACATAAAACTTTCATGTACTTAACTATGAAAAATCATGTACTTTAAATGTAATTTGTAAAAATACTACTGTTTGTAAATGTGAAAGGTTAGTGGTTGTTTCATTTATACTCAAATAGCATTGTTCTTTAGACAACTTGGCAAAGAAAGCCACCCAAACCACTTCCCCTTCTTTCTTTATTTTTGACATCACACATTTTCTTTATTTTCCTTTAAGGGGACTTTACTATGAAATTCTAGATGTAAAAATCATGCCTTCAGCTTTTTGCAGAAAACGTGGACAATACAAAAGCATAGTCACTTTGCAGAGCTCACAGCATACAATTTTAAGTAAAACAGACCAGGAAGGAAATGTAATTTATAACTGGAGAGCTCAAAATCTAGCCACATCAGCTGTTTCTTTTTCATTATTCAAAATGTAAATTGTAGAGCAAGAAGAGAAAATTTTTTTTCCAAAGAGCCATCACCCAGCTCTGTCCTAGACAGTGTTTTCCCTTTCAATCTCTAATCCACCTGTCCTGCCAGCAACCATTTCTAATCCTCATGGAAGCCATATTTCTGTTTTTCCAGCACTGCTAGTTAAAACACTAACAGGCCTGATGATGTTTGTTCCTGATCTCTGTGATTACAAAGAAATCACCCAAACCCTCATGTCCCTTGTTCATCTAATCTCATGTAACACGCAAAACACCCACATTTCAAGACAGAACAGATGTTCTCAGACAGCTTTAGGTAGCAATTCTGTGAATAATGAGTCATGTTATAACTTTGTATGTTTTTTCACATTCATGTTCACTTTCATAACATTTCACTTTAATGTAACTCTTTTATTAGAGGCAAATTTATCATAGCTCAAGGTATTTCTCAGCATGTGTCTGTTGCTTTTCTACATATTATGTGACTAACTTCAAAAATTTTAATCTGAGTAATAATAGCAACCATGTTTGCTCAAGCAGAGGCATTTGGGGTCTGAACGAGATGGGAAGGGCACTCTAGAAGTGTGTTTTAAAGTCATTAAATATTAAAGTTCTGTTTTTCTAAATGTAACAATGTTTATGTCTTATACATGCTAATGAATTTTATGTAACTTTCATGATGTTATTTTACATTTATTGCCATATTCTTAATATTACTTCCAGCAGCAAAACCTCTGTTCTTGAAAGAATTGAAGTAAAATGAGCTAATGTTTTGAGTCTGATATACTGTGCAATCAGAACTTACCTCTCTTGATTTCTTCAATATATAAATGACAAACTTCAATACCCATCTCAGAATCTGATTACAGCTCAAGTTTACAACACATTCTTGAACAACATTTTCTATCTAATTAGCACATTTGCCTTATGTATTAATTACAGATCAATCTGTTTGCAGATAAAACACTCCAGCCTTTTCTTCTTTATCTGTTAGTCATGGGAAACAATGCCCTGGAGTTAGTAGGTGTTAGCAAAGAGCAGCGGGTTTAAAATATATTTATGATTTCAACATTTTACTACTACATATAATTTCCCATTTAAGAATAAATACTCATCACATTAATAATGAGCTAAGTTGCCTCCTTGGGAGAAAACTGAGTCAAAAATAGTTCTATGATTTGCTGATAGTTTAGTTGTCAGCACAGAAAGTATGAAGGCCAGATATTCTGGATCCTAGACCTGTCAGCCATAAAATGTATTTATTCACTATATCACAATTACTAATTTGACAGAAGTAGAATGTCTTTTCTTGCTACAGAAATAAATTGGAAATCACAATCACAATCAATTGCTTAATTGACATACTCAATTGTATGTGTACTTTACAAAATGTATATTCAAATGGTTTTAGTTCAATTATTGAATTCTCTGTCAACGTGAAAAAAAAGAGTTTTGTTAAGGCCATTCAGTTTTTGAATGTTAAGCAGCATTAACTATTTGCATACATCAGTACAATCAGCTTTGTGCTCCATAGACACAAATACACAAATGCTCTTTAAAAATTTTGAATGTTGCTATCCTTTCATTAAGGATCTGTGCTAATTGGGGTTTAGAGTGAAGTCATTAGTTCATGCATAGCACCTATGAACTCAGAAATATTACCCACAGACCTATGCCTAAACATTTCCCTTGGTTCTGTGTTTGGATGAAGTGAAGATAACCCCAAGATTGCTGACCTTCTCTTCAGACAGAGGACGATATGTGGACACTACTGAAACTCAGGGCAAAACAATGTAACTATTTTCTACTGAATGCTTTAAAATTCTATGCCTAAAAATAACCATGATCTATAAGAATTGGAAATGACACTATTACCAATGTGAGTCCTTTTATCGGGTAGAAACACTTCAACCTAATGTCTCTTTCCCCCTACACCCCCCTCTATCTCTTTCCAGATGCAGCAATTGTTCCACGAAAACTATGAACACAACCGCAAGGGATACATTCAAGATCTTCACAACAGCAAGATCCACACAGCCATAACACTTCATCCCAACAAAAGACCAGCCTATCAATATAGGCTGCACAACTACATACTGAGTCGCAAAATTTCTGAACTGCGTCATCGGACCATCCAGCTCCATCGAGAAAGTGTTCTGATGAGCAAGCTCAGTAACACTGAAGTAAATAAGGAAGATCAGCAACTGGGAGTGGTGCCATCTTTCAATAATTTCCAGCCACGTGAAAGGGATGAAGTCATTGAGTGGGAGTTCCTGACAGGAAAGTTTCTTTACTCCATGGTGGAGAACCAACCACCCCGGCAGAGCCTGAGCAGCGTCCTGCGGGCTGCGCTGGATGATACTGTGATGCAGGTCATGGAAATGATAAATGAGAACTCCAGATCTAGAGGAAGGCTCATTGATTTCAAGGAAATACAGTATGGGTACCGCAGAGTAGACCCTCTGCATGGAGTAGAGTACATCCTGGATTTACTGCTTTTGTACAAAAGGCACAAAGGAAGGAAAGTTACAGTTCCAGTGAGACGCCATGCTTACCTTCAGCAATTGTTTAGCAAACCTTTCTTCAAAGAAGCAGAGGAGCTGGATGTAAAAAGCTTGCTGGAAAACACCAACACTGACACTCAATCCTTCTCTTTCCTTTCAAATTCTTTAAAGATTTTTTCCTCTTCGTTCCAAGGCACCAAAGACATTGGGAGACACGCTGACAAGAAAATACATATTCTTGTCCCTATCATGGGAAGATTTGATACTTTCTCAAGATTTATGGATAATTTTGAGAAGACTTGTCTGATTCCCAAACAGAATGTAAAGTTGGCAATAATTCTCTTCGGTTCTGAGTCGGGACAAGACTCTAGCAAACACATGGAGCTAATGAAAGAATACAGCATGAAGTATCCCAAGGCAGATATGACCCTCATTCCGATGTCAGGAAAATTTTCTAGAGGTTTAGGTCTTGAGATGGCCTCATCTCAGTTTGACAATGACACTTTGCTGCTGTTCTGTGATGTTGATCTGGTATTCACATCAGACTTCCTCCAGCGATGCAGAGATAACACTATTCAGGGAGAACAGGTTTACTACCCTATCATCTTCAGCCAGTATGATCCAAAAGTAATATATGGAGGCAACCCTCCAGCTGACAGTAGTTTTGTTTTCACAAAAAGAACTGGATTTTGGAGGGAGTATGGATTTGGAATTACCTGTATTTACAAAAGTGATCTACTTACTGCTGGTGGATTTGATACCTCGATTCAAGGCTGGGGACTTGAGGATGTAGATCTCTTTACTAAAGTGATAACATCTGGCTTGAAGGCTTTCAGAAGTCAGGAAGTAGGAGTTGTCCATATTTTTCATCCTGTTCAGTGTGACCCCAATTTAGATCCGAAACAATATAAAATGTGCTTAGGGTCCAAAGCAAGTACATTTGCCTCTACCATGCAGCTTGCTGGACTCTGGCTACAGAAACATTTGGGTGTCAGGTACAATTGGACTCTCTCCTGACAACTCAGCCTATTTGGCCTTCTTAGGGGAGTTTACCTCATTGCTATTATTTGATTTTGCTGTTGTAATTTTAAACTCCCTCCTTGTAGTCTTCCAAAAACTGTTGACCTCAAATGGGATGACTCTGCTGTTCACTGATGTTTCTTATACCTACTGAACTGGTGAAGTGAATTCCTTCATATTTCCTTTATTTGAAATTCATTCTAGTAATGGAAATCTTACAAGGCCATGGAGCATATTTATCACAAGAGACTGTATTAGAAGAATGTTGTCTTTCAGCTTTTGGATTCAGTATCATCTTTGTTGCATTTCTCCAATTTGATGTGATACAAATATTTACTGGTGAAGGTACCACAAAAGTGCTTTATGCTTCTTCTGGGGATGGAACTCTCTAAGATAAACTTGAGTTTTATAATTTATATGAGGACTTATATGTATAAACGCTACTTTTCATCATCTTTAGAGTTTTTAAAGTAAATGAATAACTATAATTGTACCTTTATTTTTTAAAAAAAGAGTAAAGCTGAGGAGGTACTTGCAAATACAACTGGTACTGGCTACCAAGGTCCTTAAATGTCTTATTAAAACTAACTCCTCATTGTTATTCAGTCAAAGTGTAAATGAACTTTATTTTCACAACAAACAGGATTTAATCAAATGCTCATGTATACTTTGAAGATTTTTGAGCCAACATCCTTCATTTGCAGGCAAGAAATTATGATTCAACATGGTAATTTATGATAAAGTGCAACCACACAGTGTTTTTACTTTGAAACACATAGTATAAGTTGCTCTTTCTCTTTTTAGAATGAGTCTCTAATACATCATTTTCTTTTACATTCATTTTGTAAGGCTGCACTTCGGTGTTAAAAGTTAAAGCTCTATTTTTTGTTTTACATTTTTCATGAATATTGGTACTCAGTAGCAACTTGTTGTTGAAATTAAAGAAACTGTAGAGTAGTTATTTAAGTTTCAAAATCTGCTATTGCTGGTCAAAGTTCCTTGCCAATATATTTATATTAGTGGAGGTTATAAGACTGTGTTCAGATTTATCTCTCCAAACAGCCTGAAGTTGTCATATTGTGGATTCATGAAGTAAAGTATTTAAAGTAATACCAACAAGAGAAATAATAAAATAAATTTCTGTATTTTAAAGAAACGTTTATATAGGGATATATATGTGTGTGTGTGCGTGTGTGTATATCCCTATATATATATAGACATATAGAGAGAGTAATTTCAAAGTATGTTCCACATTTCAGTTCAGGCAGTGATTGGTTACAATCGTTATTTTTGCCACATGCTTGGAACATTTCATATCATACTATGGTAAGAGCTTAGAGACATTCAGGAAGCCATTAGAATTCAGCTAAACTTAAGTAATTCCAGTGGGTACATCTAATAACCTCAGTACCCTTGATTTCAAATTATATTTCAAACAGAGCTGGGCAACAAAAAGTTTTAAGCTTTTCAGCTGTAATCACTGCTTCTGTGTTTCCTTAAAAANAACCCAACCAAAAAACCCCCCCCCCCCCCCCAAAACAACCAAGAGATTGGAATTCACTGGCACATTTGTTTGTGTGAGGATATCCAGATAATTTCCTAAGGTGTGAAGAGCGTATGTAGGTCAGTTAATGTCTCTTATCTGTGGTGCTCTGTTGTGGACTTGCCATGCAAAGAAAAAGGCAACCCTGACAAGGATTGAGTAAACTCAGAATTAAAGGCCTGGCCATAGTTTGTTGTGTGGAGAATTAAATGCCAAGGCCATTCCCTTGCCCTGGACAAGGTAGTAATTGTGGTAGATGAGAACAGATCATGTTTGTACCAGCCCTCCTCAAGCAGAGCTCCTGGCTTGTTATTTTCCTAGAGCCTTCCTAGCCCAGTATTTTTAGCTCAAATGTCTGACAAAAGAAAAATTCAGTAGCACTTATAATATTGGAAATTGCTCTTCAAATTGAGCGCAAAAGGTGCACTTTGTTCATTAAAAAAGCCAAGAACAAGGAACATGATATATTTTAAAAATCTCAATTAACCAAGCAACTCAGATTATAAATAACAAAAACTGATTGTCTGTTGATAAATGTTTGTGATGATTTCATAAACAAGAAAAAACCTAATGATGTTCAAAGACATCTAAGAAAATCATTGTCTGCTGGGATGTATTCCAGTACTGATTTCAATTACTTAACTTAGTGGCCAGAAAGTATTTGCTCAGCTCAAAGTAAAATAGTAGATTAGAACAAGCAATGAAACCAATCATTCAGTGGGGATAAAGATGTATACAGAGGGCTTGCAGGATCAGGTCCTACATGATATAAGCAAAATGCTAGTATTTACCAGTACAAATATTTATTTAGTGTCTTGACTGATTCATTTGTTTATATGATGAATTACTTTGTTAAAAACCGGATTATAAATGTTTATTATGAAATATTGCATTTTCTTTTGAAATAACTATCCTGAGATAACTTGAGAACTTGTGTTAGTTTGTCTAAGGAATAATATGCCTTCTAAGGAGATCATATTAAAAGAAAAAAAAAGCACAGAAGTGTTAGAGTAATGTTATGTATGTAGAGATTAAGACGGGAATATGTGTGTTAATCAACTGTTTGCTTTTGTCTAGTCTGAATCATAATCTTGATTGTAAAATGAAATTTCTATGTGTATAATGTCCCTTTGTAAATGTGTGACAAGTGAATTCACAATAGGACATAACAACCAATATTTCCCTCCCTCCCCTGGGAATAGCTTTCCCGGCTTCATTGCTGGGAAAGCACTTTGGCTTTTCAGACACAGCCATTCTTAAAAAAAATCTTCGCATTCACTACACAGAAACTGCAAAAATCCCCAAACCACTGCATCATGGCCTATTTTCCCAGTCACAGTGCTTAATCTAACAGAGCATTTGCATCTCCTGGATGAAGGAAAAACATCATGTTGGGCTTTCTAAGATTTGATGAGTGTTACTCTGCATCAAGGTGCTGGTTCTCAAGCTGAAGAAAGGCAGAAGACCAGGGGGAGATGTGAGGCTTAGCCACAGGGGTTGGCACCTTGTGCCCAAGTCATCCCTGTGCTGCCACCTGTGCTGCTACCTATCTTGGAGCTATGAGTTGGCAGCTCAAGCCAGCAGAGAAGAGTGGTGCTTGCTGCCACCAGCTGCTCTTGAGAAGCAAAAGGGCCATTTTAATCAGGGAGGAGTGAAAGGAGAGTCAGAAACTCATTCATTGAGTGGGGTGGTGTGTTGTCTCGTGCAGATCATGTTTCTCACTGTCCCCAGGGGAAAAAAAGAGCCTGCTCCCACACATCTTCCCTGTTTGCTCTCAAAGGGCATTGAAGGAAGGGGCAAAATTTCATGGGGCTCGTGGGCCTGCATCATGTGCTTGGGTCCTCCTATATCCATGGGATATGTGGGGGGAAAAGGTGCCACATGGTCTTCCCAAAAAGCAGTACAGAGAGAGGCAGTACCTTCTGCACTCACCAAAGACTAGGTGTGCACAAAACTGCCTTCTGGAGCCATTGCTCTACTGTGTGCTTGATAATGCCTCAAGATTCTTGCAAAAAATTACAGTGCTGGTAAAATGACTCCTAGGAGTGTACTGCACATCCTCAGTAACTGTGGAGAGTTGCAAGCAGCATGAGTTAAAACCCACTTTTTTTTTTCCAACAGAGGCAAATAAACAATTTAAACTTCTTTTGATGTCCTAACTAATCACTACAATTACTTCTTAAGATATAGTTTGCTACATCAAACATTTTGCGTCAAAGAATGATGCCAGCTTTAAGATACAAAGAAAACCCCTACATGTGTAATCTGTATCTTATTTTCCTGCAACTTGAGATCAGTTAACATTTATGGAAAAACAAGGGACTAGAAATTGGTGAGTCACTGAGGAGGAAAGGTTTCTGTTTCTGCTGTATTTTTAAAGGAGAATCAAATCAGGAGAAAAAAAATTACTGTGTTAGATCCACACAAAAATCAGCCATGATGTTAAGTAGCAGTGATAATTGTGGTCCTAAACTGCAACAAAATGAGATGTTTCACTAAGTGTAACTATTTACAATAACTGAATATCACTGAAAGTTTTCATCTTTTATACATCTGTAATAGGTGTGATCCATTTTTAATTCATTCATTTTTTAGAATAATTTTCATTTTCTTCCATCAGCAGTTATTCACTTGATTAATAAGATGACTTGTCATGACTCACTCTCAATTTCCTGTTTTTCTTTTTCTTGGGTCTTCCCATTTGCTGTATGTCTTACAATGTAATTGAAGCTTTCTGAGCTAGTGATATTTCTGTTATAGTTTTATGATTTCACTGCCATTCAAAACTGCTGAAGTAGAATATTTTAGTGTATGAGTTTCCAGACCTACTTCAAATTTGTTTCCATTTGCCTGTCACTGTAAGTTAAAAGTGTTCTGAACATTATTGCTTCATTTCTTCCTCTGGTCTCCTTCATACCAGAATCGCACCAAAGCAAGGAAATGCAAAAACTTTGTAATGCTTACATTTAGGAAAATTAACAGAATCTGGAGATTTGTGTGATATATATTTTTTTTTCTTTCAAGTCTTTTATCTCAAATTTCAGAACCTTACTTACCAGTTCTGTAATTTTAATAAAAGAAATAAGTTATTGAGATGTAAGGCAGCACATATATTAGCTTCACCCAACAAACTGTCATTTTACATCCTTATTTTCTAGTCACCTTATTATTCAACAGATGTTGCTTTTATAGAAATTTTAAAGATAAATTAAAAGCATTCTTGCTAGTTCAGTATTTACCTAGTCTTAGTGGAGAGCTTAACCATGTAGCCAGAGATCCAAAGATGTACTGTATACAGTTGGCTGCTGATTTTTGTTTCTTTTGTAGGGCTGGAGGGAAGATCTCCTCAGCTCTGCATAACATGCCTGCAGTGTGATAGTGCTCTTCACAAATCAGGCATGTCTAGCAATGATTTTAAGTGCCTGCAAAGTTATTGGCTTCCGGCTTCATACACCAGGCAAGATTTACTGAACTATCTAAACTCTTGAAAGACTGCTCTTCAGATTCAGAGGCTGGTGACACAATGAGGTGGTAGACAAGTGGACTAAATAAATCTGCTGCTGCAATATCTGGGCACACCCACTGTAAGCACCACTTTAAAAAGGATGCCCCAGGAATGTAGTAGTTTCAATGAAGATATTCCTAAAAGATGTGTATTCTAGCTAACATTGGTGCCAAATGCTCTTACTTAGAGCAGGTAAACTGCCTTTAGGTGATTTCCTTAAAATAATAATAATTAAAAAATAAAAACATACTTGTGCTTGAGATTATTAACATTGTTACTACTGGTTATTTCGGAAGCCTTTATGACTTGCTCTCATTCTTGATTAGGGTAATATGGAGTAGTAAATGATGGTTATTTTTCACATCTGTTCATACACGCTTGGCTAAAGGAAAGAAAAGCTAACTAACTGCTTTGAAGATGGTGGTGAAACTCAAACTGTGAGTTCTGCTCAGAACTGTAAGAGAGAGAACTGCTTGGTGTAGTTCAACTTTGAGACCAAAACTGAGACCTGCTACCAGGTAAGGAGAATTTCAGCATAAGAAGTATAAGTCTGAGTTTGTGCCAGGCATCATGGTATCTGGGGATCCATCTTAATGTTTAGTGAGTGATTACTAGGAGCAGGCACTGTGCAGTCTTAATATAGTGCTACCAACACTTGAAGAAAAAAGTGAGGAATGCAGTAAAAAAAATGTTTCACGGGGGATAAGATAGATAGTAAGGATGTAGATCCAGAGAGGTGTGTATCTTTTGTTATTTTAAGAAAGTGGAAAATAAAACATCTTTTAAAGAAGAACTCTGCTTTACTTTCTTCCACTCCCCTTGTACATTGCACTTGTACATGCAGAGACAAATGCTAAGACAGTCTGGAGCAATATCAAAACTGTATACCTTCCACACCTGATTTGTTCTGACCAGCAAGCTCAAGACAACTTTCTGAAGTGATAGCTGAGCTGGCAATTTTTAGCCCCTCCTCTTCCCTTTTTAGATATGACATACTTTACTATTATTTAACTAAGTGGGATCTTTTACAGGTTTGTGTCACAGATGCTTTAGTGCTTTGTGCTTAAGATGCTTTAGATTTCCATGGTATATTCATGTATTGCACTCCTACATGATATATCACTGCTTTAAATTATGAAATTCCATTAAACAAAGGCTTCTGGACAGAAGTTTTCAGCTGATGTAACCCTGCAACCACAGCTGTGTGGCTGAAACAAAGTATGTCCACCTATTATAATTTATTTGTTGCATCCTTACAATGGTTTTGTTTGGTAGAAAATTCAGAATAAATATGAGTTACAATTGAATATTTTTTTGTTGACAAAGTTGAGCAAATCTGTTTAAATGGAAACAAGAAATGAGCCATTCCTCCAGCATGTGCTGTTACCGGAGCACATCCAGAAACTACAGGTGTTTTTAACCAAAAAGGTTATAGGGAAATGTCTCTAGTAAAACTGAATGGGAAACATTGTTTTTGCACTTCAGAACAGCTGGTAACAGAAGATTTATCTCGCCTGTAAAGAAATATCTCAGTCATAACTTCTACCACAGTCAACTGATGTTTAAGGGACAGACACAAGGGCAGACCCCTTGATCTTGCCCTCATGTGTGAAAGGGACCAGAGAGATCAAGATTTAACCTGGAACACCCTTAGAAGATAGTCCATTCTGAAAGAAACATGGATGTGGACAAAGAAAGGAGCATGCAAGAAACCAAAGAGGATTCCCTTTCTTCCTTTTCTTTAGGCTTGACATGGTCCTGTGCTTATCAGCGAGTCACCAGGTCTTCCTGGAGTGAGCTTGGCACCAGGCAAATGAAGCACTAAAAATAAAGCATAAATGTTGTGTATATGACAGGACCAGATACTGGTAGGTGATGGGAAAGAAAGTTTGTGGTAAAACATATAAGGAGTCAAGAAAATGGATTTTTTTTTGCATGTGAAGTAGAAAGATAGTGTGTGTAAGCTATTTTACTAGCCCTGATATGTAGGGGCAAAACTAAATAATTACAGGACATAGATTTGAAAGGAAGGAGAAGATACAGTGCAGGAAATAGAGTACGTGTCTAAACACAAAATTTAATTACAGTAGACATTAAAGTATATGTGAAAAAAAGCTCAAGAAATAGAAGGAAAGAAACGACAGGAAGAAAGGAAGAATTGAAAAAGATTTACTAAAAAGCAACTGAAGGACTAGCATCGATGTAACTTATGCCCTGGATACAGGATACTTCATAGTGCCATTCAAGAAACAAGAGAAACATGAAGAGCATTCCTGTAGCACTGCATCCCATTGCTGTACTTGGGTGTGGCTGAGGGACCAAATGCCAAGCTAATACTAAAATATTCTTTGTTTTCTTTGCTTTTTTCAGAGCCCAAAATACCTACATTTGTTTTCCTCTTGGTTTGCCCCCACCCTGCATGTTAATATCTAGTTGGATACTGTGTTACTGGGATTTGATGTTTTTGAACTCAGTAAAAAATATGGGAGATGTCTTTAATAAACAAAATGCCAGTACCAATGCTATCACACATCTGAATTTATCTTTTTGTTGTTAAAATGTCCTCCAATTACAAAAAGTTGGCAGTCGGCCGGAACATCTTCAGTCTTGCCCCATCTTTTGTTCCCTTGCACTTTCAATGTCTAGCTTCTGGTGTACTTATGTACTGATGACAAACATAGAGAACTAAGGAAATTTATCTTCTTTTAATAGCTTCATACCAATGGACTTAATTTTTCACACAAAGTTTGTTACAAGTTTATGGATTTAAACCAAAATCATATATCCCAGATAAAATTATGTTTCAGAGTCTTTCCAGTTTATTTATACAGATATGAAGTTAGGCAATGTAATCATGTCCCTGATGTGTAAAATGGCAGAACTACAGTATTTTGTTGCATTAGTTCCCAGCTCCATTCCAAGCCATTTGCCTGTCACTCTCTTTAAATCCTGAATTTTATTACCACTTCCCTCAACCCCTTTTTATGACATCTTGACTTTATTGCCAGGAACAGAAACACAAAACCTTTCCAGATTTAAAATGCATCTCAAAATTAGGTTTGAAGTACACAGAATTCACTGATTCAGCAGATACTAAAGGGCTTGCTGACAGAGGAAGGCAGAAGTCTTAGAAACAGAGAGAAAACATTGAAGAAGAGGAAGGATACTCAGCTCCATAGATATTCCATTTTATGAAATCATGCACAGGCACAGAATGGCTGAGATGGGGAGGGACCTCTGGAGATCATAGAATCATGGAACAGTCTAACTTGAAAGTGAGCTTTAAAGATCATCTAGTCCACCTCCCTCCGATGACCAGGGACATCATCAACTAGATCAGAACCTCATCCAACCTGATCTTGAATGTTCTCAGGGATGGGGTATCTCCCACCTTCCTGGGTAACCTGTTTCAGTAGTTTACCAGTCTCATTGAAATGATACCTTCTTCCTTATGTCTAATGTAAGTCAACTCTCTTATAGTTTAAAACCATTATCCTTCATTCTGTCACAACTGGCAAAAAGTTTGTCCCCATCTTCTTATAGCCCCCTTTCAGAGGTACTGAAATGCTTCTGTAAGGTATCTATGGGGCCTTCTGCAGGATGAACAACCCCAACTCCCTCAAGATGTCTGGACATCCTCCCAGTCCAGCAGTTCCATGTCCTTCCTGTGCTGGGACCCCAGGGATGGATGCAGGGTTCCAGCTGGGGTCTCACCAGAGAATAGCAGAGGGGCACAATCCCCTCCCTCCCCTGCTGCCCACACTGCTTTGGATGCAGCCCAGGACACGTTTGGCTTTCTGGGCTGGGAGTGCCCATGGCTGGGTCATGTCCAGCCTCTCACCCACCAGCACCCCCAAGTCCTTCTCACAGGGCTGCTCTCCATCTGTTCATTCCCCAGCCTGTGCTGATACCAGAGGTTGCTCTGATCCAGGTGCAGCACCTTGCTCTTGGTCTCGTTAAACTTCATGAGATTCTCATGGGCCAACTTCTTGAGCTTGTCCCAGTCCCTCTGGAAGGAATCCCATCCTTCAGGTGTGTAATCCAGACCACTCAGTTTGGTGTCATCTGCGGACTGAGGTCATCTACATCTGAGGGTGCACTTGATCCCTCCATCATTGTCATTAATGAAGATATTAAAATAGCACTGGTCCCAGTATGGACCCCTGAGAGACACCACTTGTCTCCATCAGCACATTGACTGCTACCCTCTGGATGCCATCACCCAAACAACTTTTCATCCACTAAACAGTCCAGCCATCCAATCCAATTTAGAACAAAGGGTGTTGTGGTGGACCATGTGAAAGCCTTTACAGAAGTCCAGGTAGATTATATCCATAGCTCTTCCCTTGTCCAGTGATTGAGTCACTCCATTGTAGACGGCCAGTGGGTTGGTCAGGCAGGAAGTGAAGGCATGCTGGCTGTCTTGAATTATCTCCTTCCCAAACCCTGCTCAAAGATGGGTAGAATGCACTGATTCCTCTTTCACTTAGTAGTCTGAATTTGTTTGTACAGCTAAAACCTCTGCTGGACTGAAAAACATTTGTGGAGCAAAAACAGGTGCAGGATCTGCCTTGTCCTGCAGCAGTCACTAGGATAGTCAATGATACAAATATGCTACAGGGGCAAGACCCAACAATGAGGAGGCAGAAGAGATATGGAGCATCTCAGAGAAGCCTTTTTATTGATACTTCTAAGATAAACTGCTGTGCTGCCATTGTTAAGAATTCAGTTATTGCCAAGGACTGAACTGAGATAGAAAGTTAACCTACCAGTGTGCCCAGAGCTTTCTCTTAAATGTTGGGATACTTACATTGATAAACTGAGCTATTGCATATTTGGGATTTAAACACCCAGGACTGTGATCAAACTGCTACTGAATAGTGAATTTATTTGCCCTCTTCATGTGCTTTTAAAATATCAGGTAATTATCGACACAACTTTGGCTGAACTTCAGTTCCTACAAACCTGGTCTAAAGCACTGAAGAGCAACTATAATTTCCTGATGGCAAAAGAAAATATACTAAGGCAAATCTCACTGACTCTGATAGAAAATGTACTGCTATCTATTAGAATTATAGAAACAAGAGAATCTGTGTTTTATCAGTTCTTGAGGGGTTTCTTTTGGGCAGTGACATTTCCTCCAATGAAAGGGAACAAATGGCTCCTTCTGTTACTGCTCTATATAATCTTCCTTTTTTGTCTGCTATGGGTCACTTAAACTGTCTGAATGGGGTGATCAATAGTAGTGGTAACAAATGTATGCCAAATTTTTATCATTATAAGGCTGTCAAACCAGATCAGTAAAGGTAAAATCTCTGGAAAGCAGCAAGTGACCAATTAAATTATTGCTGGTGGCATTTGACAGTTAGGACGAGAAAAAAATGACAGTTTTATGAAGCTATTGAGGAATATCTATAAGACCGGAGCACTTGTTAGAACTCAGTATAAAATATTCTCTAATGTTTCCTATATCTAAAAAACAAGCAATCTTATAATGGCAAGCTTTACACTTCAGATTACTGTAGCAATTTCAGAGTCCACACAGTAGTATCAGTAACTGAGATTGTGTTTTACAGGTCTCTGGAATTAGAGAGATTTTTCCTATCACCACAGTGGCATATTCACACCATCATTCTGTCTGTGTGCACTTACCAAATTTTGATATGAGTCAGACTACATAAAGCCATAACCTAACTTCCAGAAGTCTTTGAGAGCACTTCAGGACTAAAGGAGGAGCACAATACTAATATGATTCCTGCAGCATCACTGTGGCATAAAATTTCTGCTACTTGATATAGAAGCCTAAGGGATATCACAACAGTAGTAGTTACATTATGATTATTTAGTGTGTTCCATCCTGTCCTCCAACAAAATTTGATGAGAACCAGAGTTTCCTGTTCTTTCTCACATACCTTGAATGGATGAGATTCGTTGGGTACAAAGAGAGAAAATTGTGGAACCATTTGCCTTTTCTAAAATTTCAATCAGTTTCTGGGAAACTGAAAAACAGTTCTTCAAAGCAGGATATGTTTATGTTATTTTGATACACAAGCTCATTTCTATATTGAAAAAGGTCTCTATCAAAATGAAGTGATTCAGAAAGCGCTAATTTCTGTAAGATAGGATTCATAAATCAGACTGATAAGATAGACTGCAGTAGGCCATATTCTACATAGACCATACCTTTGTGATACAATATTAAAAAAAAAAAAAACCCAAAAAAACCCAAACAAACAACAAAAACCACACCCTAACTTTCAGAAAGGATTTTTGAAATCTGTACCACTGCCATTCAGCCATGGAAGTGAATCACAGTTGTCTCTTCATATGCCCTCGTTTTGAGAGTAAGACTGAAGGAATTTACTTTATTTCGTGGACCATTTATAGATGAACTCATCTTTACAGAAGGCTTTAATGGAGGATTTTTAAGGTTTTTCTGTAGGGAGTTTTTTTATTAAAATGGAAATCTGCAGGAAAATGGAATAGAGTAAGGGATGAATGTCACTTGGATGACATTATTTGGATGATTAAAGGTATACTAGAGATCATTTGAAATGCCTAAATTTTCTCAAAAACTTTGCAGTGTCTTTGTTGTTGTGGCTTGGGTAAGACCAAATTTTGGAAAAGTGTAAAAATCATCATCTAGAAGAAAGAGGATTTTGAATGCAAAGGATTAGCTTACTGAACATAATTGTGCTGAAAACTCGAATAAAAAATCTAAAGCAAAATTTTTCTTTTAGGAGGTCTTTACAGAACTTCAGCCCGGTAAGGGTGTGGTGATTGTTGAGGTTATAAAAGGGTCCTCCCAGCTTCAGGGGAAGGATGGCAGATTGCTTGAACTGAACAGGTTTGCAGGCAGCAGGATTTCTGCAGCTGTTTTAAGAGGAGGACTGTGAGCTCTCCACTTCGGTAAGCCTTGTTACTGGAACTACAATCCACATCTGAAAGGCTTAGAGAAAGCAGCAAGGTTGACAATGCCTTGCCTTCAGTGTCTCTAGAGCACGAGAATAGGAACAATGGTTCCTAACAGACCACAGTGAGGCTGTCAGAGGTTGTTAGGTCATATCTTCACTTCTTCTGAATGGCACAGAGCTAGCTAAATCCTATGGAGCCACTGACAAAAGAACTACTATGCTAGTCTCACACAGCTGGTGAGTACACATGGTAGCTACCCTATAGCTGCCCTAATTTATGCCAGCACTTGGGTCACAGGAAATTACCTGTCACTTCTTGTACTGTTGATACCCCCGCAGGCAACCCCACATTTGCAAATAGGTAAGTTGTGTTTCGAAGGCTAGCAAGAAATACAGATCTGGAAGAAACACAGGGTGATAGAGAGAAATAACTGCTATAAAGATTTTGTGCACCTTCCTTTACCTAGGGAAGAAAAAGATTTCTTCGATATGGCCAAATGTCACACAGAGAAAGGGTGGAGAGGCATAATGACAGGGTGCACAGGTGACTACCTCTTTGGGGTCCATGCCCAGACCTGCTGCATGCTATGGTTATGCAAATAAGTAATAAAAATCTGGAAGAAATTTACTACTTATCCTGAAAAATAGATTATCAACTTGTTAATAAGAAAAAGTGAGGATAAAAATATCGCTGAAGCTAAGGAACTGTTTGAAGAAGCCCATGCTGTCAGAGTCAAAATCGTTCAGAGCACCTTTCTGGCTGAAGCTGGTGCAAAATGTTTCCAGCCACTGGATTTGTTTTTGAACAGATGTCAAAGGAATCCAACATGGCTTCCTTTGTCAACTAGTATATTTTTGACTACGGGAACAATTGGTTTGCAACTCAAATTTTAATCAAAGCAATGCAATTTGACAACCTTCTAAAACCTATGAGATCAGGATGCCTTTCCTGGAAAGAGGATGCCATTAAATATCATCATCACCATCACCATTCATTGACCCTTCAGAAATCCTCCCAGTTTCAGCAATATCAGTTTCAATTAACAGCAATAGTTTATGGAAGGTATCTGTCTGTCTTGAGTAATCTTTGACTGATTGAAGCACATGCTCTAATTTGTTTAATGCAGTTTTCTAAAGTTTTATCAAAGAGGTTGTAACTCATATGAAGTACACATTTTTGACAAAGGCAATTAAATCTAATGTGTGAGGTAAAATTTGAGAATGTTCTTACTTTTGACTTGAGAAGCCTAATGAATTCAGTGGAAGCCCTGGTAGAAGTCACAGTTAAGATGATAGCCATTAGAAAATCTAGGCAAATCCAAAGCAGAATTTCCTTTTTTATTTTTTTTTTTGTTTTAATTATGTATTATCAGTAAACAAAAGTAATGAACTTAGCACCATGCTAGCCACCACTTTTCTGTATTTCCTAATATGAATACTGCTTTTCTGCTCTTCTGGAGCTGACCTCAGCCCCATACACATCACACCTGTTTCACCATCCACCTAAGATACTACTGCAAAACTCTATTATTGCATTTTTAAACGAGAATCTTTTACAGTTGTGAGTGGATTCTGCTTGCCACTGCTCTCTATTTAATCTTCCTTTAATTTCTTTCTCTTAGTTGGCACATGGGTAGTAGGTCTCTGAGATCTGTGATGGTGCGGAGCTTCTCTCGGGGCTTTCGCCCGCGCTTCCTGGCTAGCTCTGGCACCGGCGTCACAATAAAGGTACGGTCCTGTATTCTGGAATACAGTTCTGATCCTTTGGGTCCTTGCCTTGGCAGAAGCATGAACAAGGCGAGAAATAAAAGGATGGAACTCCAGTGGGGAACTTCAACTGGGTTTTATTAAATCCACACGGCGTCTTCCCACCCAGGAGTCAGCTCACTGAATCCCACTGAACTCACTGGGTTTCATCTTAAATATGGGAGTGGGCAAGTGGGGAGGATACAGCTTGGAACCAGTCCAGAATGGGAAGGGGGTGACCCCGAACCTAAATGACAACCCACAGAACAAATCAAGGAACAAAGGGGGAAGGAGAACCGAGGCCCTGCCAATCACTCGACGTCCTCACCAGAACTTTCTAGACATCAGGGTGAGGCCCGGAAGTGACAGACAGGCCCCAGGTGTCACATAAATGATGATTGATTGATCAATAACAATAACTGGGGTAAACCATAATGGGGTAAAACATGGGGTACATGGGAAAAAACATTGTGAAACAGTATAAAACAAACAGATGCATATAGAAAACAGGAAAAAACCCAAAACACACTACTACAGAGATCCATTCTACTTCTCAGCCAGTGTTTACACCATGTACAATTGGCTGCCAAGTTTGTTTGTGGGTTTCAATGAACCCAAGTAAAGAAAAGCCTAGTGTGGTATTTGTCTTATATTGTATTTGTGTTTCACCCTACAGTAGAATTAAATACTATTTCAGGATCTCAGGAGGCCAGGTTTTCAGAGGTAACACTTTTATCTGTAGTATGATAGCATTCAATCTCTTGCAAGTTATGGAAACCTTAATAACAGAAATACGAACATTAGCAAAATTTCTGTTATAGGAACTTCCAATTGTTTCAATTTACATAGAAATACTTCAGTAAGTAGAAACACTGAAAAACATAAAGGAAATGACTGGACAACCAAATATATACATTTGGAGAGGAATGTATCCTTTCCTACCATGCAATTCACATTAAGATCAATGAGTTCTGCAGCTCTGACCCCCTTGCAATTTGAAGTGCAGTTGAATAGTTCTAGGAGTTTGTAGCTGAGAATTCAGTAGCAAAATACTTTTTTTCCAGAAAACTGGAACTTTTCTTTTTTCCGGAAAACTGTTCTCTGTGTATAATTACAGAGGCTTACCCCTGCCACTGTGTAGATCTCAAACTTTAAGTGTCCCTCTGACAGGCCTAAGACTGTAATTAATTTGGTCATATAAAATCTTTGTACGCTTTTGACTTTCATGACTTCTGCTTGAAATAGAAGGAAGAGAAACCATGTCAGCAGAGGGAATTTATCTTCATGGATCAGTTAAAAAAAAAAAAACCACCAAAAAAACCCCACCCTAACAACAACAAAACACAACAACAACAACAAAACCACAAAAACCCTCGAAGGAAAACAAAAATCCAACCTGGAAACACAGTTGTGCTATGGGGATCATCTTTAGTTAAGTTCACTATGCCTTTGAACTTCCTTGTTCTGAAGCTGTCAAATAGAAGTTTTCCTCAGAACAATATTTGTGTTTGTAACTTTGTTCAGAATTTTGGTTTTGTCCATTGGGAATTAGCAAAACATATCACCCCTCTGTAAGTGTTACACAGCTGCAGCTATTCCTGTAGGCCATTCATGCTGGCAAAGCCGGCACAGGCATCTGATAACTCACGCAGGCAACAGAGAACTGTTCAGGTAACTGGACTGAAGCCACAACTCACTCGAAATAAAATGCAGTGAAGTTTGTTTTGTTCTCCTTTCCCTCCGCAAGTGCTGATTCTTCATGTGTCCTACACAAGGTTTAGAGTTGGAATCGATAATCCTTATGGGTCCTTTTCAGCTCAGCATAATCTGTGATTCTGTGCTGGACATTTACCTTTCTTTAATTCATATCAAAACCTTATTGCCTGAAATAACAAAAATGGGATCCGTGATGGGTACCTAATCACCTGTGTAGTGGGTTATTTTTGTCCTGCATTAACTTCATTTGCAACTGCTGGAGTCATCACCTTCAATTCAATAGGACAAAAGAGTGAAAAAGAGAATCTGTGTGTGTTTATCAGAGACCACAGAACAAAATTGCAGTAATTAAGAGCCACTCATGAAAGAACCAAGTGTAAAATTAGTGACAGGCTAATGCAGAGAAGCATATTGAAAGCATTTCCATAATTTGAGATGCGATGACAACTGTGACCAAGTGAGAGAGGGAAGGCAAAGCCTGTTAAGGAGCACAGCTTCCTGCTCTGTTGGAACTACCAACTTTGTCTTACTTCCCACACATTTTCCATGGGCTGTAAAGTGAAGAGACTGCACCTATAAGACAGCATAGCATATCATTGTTGTGTTGTAGTTCTGAGCCTGTAAGCAATCACAAACTCTGATGAGTTTTCATTATGAAAAGTGATTGATACAGTGTCTTTTTTTCATTCTATGAACCAGTAGCTTCCCCCTAGCTTTCTCACTGCTCTTGCAGGGGCTTCTGAAGCCAGTAAAAATGTAGTTGCTTTGATTGTTTTTACTTTCAATAGAACAAAGGCAAAGATTCTCTCACCGTTTTAGCACTGAATTTAAGTGTTCATTGAGCAGTACTTGACTACATAAAAATAAATGAACTCTTTTCTTGTAACTCATTTATTTTCTCTCTCTTTGTTGAGAGATGTGTATACTTTGACCCTATTAAAGAGACATTTGATTATGGGAGGATTATGTCTCAAAGCTAAACCTATAGTTTTGAGACTTGAATCAGGTGTCTAGACCAGGTGAACCAGAGCTAATTTCTATTGAAGTGGTCTTCAATATTTATTTTACGTTTGATTCTCATGCACCCTGGGGCTTTGGTGCATCCCTAGGCTCTTGTAAGACATTCAAGCCCTCTTCCAGAACTCAGTGCAAACAAGTTGTATGCATGTAGTCATTCTCCTTCCACCCTCACCTACCAGTGACTGGAGGGAGCCATGGGTCCATCTTAGAGGGTTCCTTGTGACCAGCTCAGGCTACTATGTGTGTGAGAAAAAGCAAACACTGCAGGGCTGGCCTTTCCACTGAGCTTGCAGCATTATTGGTGTCCTCTGCTCTGTCCTGCATGACTTGATTTCATGACTTTACAGCCTTCATTTCCACATTAATTTAAAGCAGTAGGAAAGGCTATTCAAAAGTGTGTAGAAATGAAAATCTGTGAGTTTCTCTAATTTTATTTTTAAATTCTTTCTTACATACTAGAATAACTCAGGGTTTTAGCTGAAACCATGCTAGATTCAGCTGGAATCTTGATAGCAAGGTGGGAATCTCAGTGTACATTGTTTGATTTGATTAGAAATTTTTATTACCCCCCTTCCTCAGATAAATCTGTCTTAAAATCTATTTTTCATTTTTAAGCCATCAAAGAACATCTTCTGTGCCTCTCGAGAGGCATTCTTTTGATTGTTTCAATGAGTGATATTTTACAAGCTTTTACTTACATAGATCATTGCTAGTTGCTATTTTGGAAATAAAGCATTTTAATAACTGATAAGCAAGAATTGAAGGAAATTTCAATCTACTTTTGAAACCACATTTTTCAGTTCTACCTACAAACTTATCTGTGCAGTTGTAGCAGTGCGTGATTCGGGTTTTCCAATGTACTGTATATGTTTGTAATGGTTTGACCCTAACCCCCCATTCCAAACTCTCTAGTGGTGTGCCCTTGAACTTCCCTGTGTCAATCACCCTGCTAGAGTTAGAAGATTCTGGGGGAAAAAGCCCTAGGATTTGTCAAGGTGACTAGGGGCCACCTACATTCATTGTCTTTTAAATGTACCTTACTGGTAATTGGTCCCGAGCTCTTTCCTACCCCAGAGACGCCCCTGGGTATTTAAAGTGACCCCAGAGGAGTGATTTCCCTCTTGCACCTGGGATCCGGGACCCTCTCTGCCTTCCATCTGCCCTTGAGAGGTTTCCTGGAGGAAAAAACCATCTAAAACCCAGCGAGAGCCCTCTTTTCTTCCACGCCGTCTGCCACGCTTCTGCCTGAGATTCTGAGCAGCAAACCTCTGACTTATAGAATCCCAGGGGTGAGCTAGCCGGTAAGCAGCTCCCAAAAAAGCGGAATTCTATATGCAGTATTTTCAATTCATATTTAGAATCTTTCACAGAGTTCAGATGACAGTCAGATTTTTGGGGATTCCTATTTGGATTTAAAGGTTTTCTATGGAAAAAAATATACATATGTTTAAGTATTTTCTCTATGAGTTAGATGTAGCAAGTGATGTTGGGTTTTTTCCACTCAGAGAAAAGGGCAAATGTAAACAAAAGTGTTTCATTTTAACAAAAGTGTTTTCATTTTCAGAGTTGTTATAGTAGTTATTGCTGATATTTTTAGTCTTTGCATATTCCCCTTCAATATGACAGACTCTGTATCTACAAGAAGTTGAGCTCTGAAAAGGAAAGTAGTTACAACATTGCAGTGTCAGTTGGCTGGCAGTACCTGATAGAATTAGGTATACTTGCAAGACAGGCCCTTGGAAGGGCAAGGGAGCAGGGGAAACCTCCAGCATACTTTTTCTGTGACTCTTTCGTAGCTAATTTTGAACTTATTTGTGCTGGTCCTAAATGGTAATGCTGTAACATATTTTGCTTACAAATTGAACAGAAATTTCCATCCTGGGTATGTAGCATTTCCAGTATGGCACCTTGATTAACCTGCTTGATGAGACCGCTCAGAAGTCCTTGAAATGGGAACTATGGGAAAAATGGGGACATAATGGTCTTCTTGAATTTCAGGAAGTCCTGACAATTTTTGCAGTCTGACAAATTAAAAGTTACCTTTTTTCCATTTTGGAAATCTAAATGTAGTTGTATTAGAGCCTTTCCATATGTGATTTTCTACTTAATAAGAGCACAACAACATGTGTCAAGAGCATTCATTTGCAAACCAGGTTGATATGTCCCTGCTCACCTCTTCTTTGACAGGAATGCTGTTAAGAAGCTGGTGCATTTGTTTTGTTGTGGAGCAATGTGTTTGACAGTCAACACATACAAGAGGGTCTGGGAAAAATGCAGGATTTTGACACCAAGGATAAAAACATACAGCTTAAGGTGGGGAGTACAAAGGATGACAGAAACATGTGCTTCCAGAGTTGCCCATGTTACTAGGATCCAGACTCCACCTCCATTTTAAGAACAATAGCTTGAAGAGTTTCAGTCACTCATCAGGACACTTCTTTTTGTAACTACAGTAACATTCATGGCCCAGTTCTCTCACTTTTTACTATATTGCCTCTCACTTTTCACTATATTGCACTGCCAGAATGCTGTATTTCCTGGAGATAAAACACAACACAACAAAAAATACTTTTGTTCTGGCCTATGTGCAGTACAATCTTAGTGAACTGAATGGTAGTCACATTACTTAAAAACATTGGGTTAATTTTTCTGACATTAAAATATCTAGATAATGTGAGTCAAAATTAATACTCATTCTTTAAATACTTGAAACCACAGCTTGAGTTATTCTGGGAAAAAATAAACAGACTTAAAAATTAGATAAACCAGCAAAATACAATTGTTGTATTTGCTATATTTCCTTTATTTATTTGCAATTCCATTGACAAAAAAAAAAAAAAACAAAAAACCACCCCCAAACAAACAAACAAAAAAACACTCCCAACAACAACCCAAAAAACCACCAGAACTCCCAACAAAACCCACCAAACCAAACCAAATTAAACCAAACCAAACCAAATCAAAAAAAAAAACCAAAAAACCCATCAAAACCCCAACCACCAAAAGCCAAAAAACCCCCAGCCCTTACAAACCATGCTTCTGGTCAAAGTACATAAAAGAATTACTTAGAAAAATTAGCCAAGGGCTGATCTCAAAAGGATTACTAGTTTATGTGAAATGCCCTGAAGTTCACATTCTAACCAAGGCTGTTTGGTTGGGAAATTGATCAAAAAACCTCCCCAAGAACCAGCTTTATCCCAAAACATTTAAAATTTCTGGGCAGGAATTATGGCAGCATAGTGTGATGCTATATTTCATTATCTCAATTTCTCTGAAATCATATATATGAAAATTGATATAATTCCCACAGACTGAAGGAAATTATTTTGAATCACCACCAGAAAATGAAGGTAATTCATTGCAAAAATCATCTTCAATCAGAACATCCTGTAACTACATCCTATATCACCAGCTGAGAAGATCCTAAATTACTTTCATCACTAATATTCACCAGTAGACTGGTGAAAAGGTGACTAAAAAAGGAAGCAACTTTCCAGATGTGTTTGTGTTGTTTGAAACTACTAACACGTCTATTGCCGATTCAAGGAAAATTGAACATGACTGTAGAAATCACAGATGAATACCCATTTCTTTCTCAGTGAACTCAGATTACTCAGGAGAAATGCATTTTCATTCTTTCGCCTTGAGAAAAAAGTGTGTGATCCTTTTCAAGTGTCGCATCAGTTCTATCAAATGAAAACAAGTGGAAGTCCTAAGGCCATCAGGCTTATGCTGTAAAATAACTTCCATACAATGTTTCAAGTAGGAAGATACTAAAATTATTGTTTGGCAAATAACAGATCCTGATTTCCCTGAATGTGTAGAAATTACAAAGGAGAATGCTTAACGTTAACTGCTCTGGGCCAAACAGTGAAAACCTGTGTTTATGAAGTTTAAGAGTAAATTTTCATGGTGGATTTTCATACACAAACTCTCACCAGCCACGGAAGAAGTACGAGATACTCCAGATTTGGGTTTTTCAGCACCAGCAGTAGTTGGGGTCCTAACACCAAGGTGGCACTAATCTCTGCTTGCCCTCAGGACAAAACTCTCTGATGTTCTTTTGTAGAAACAGTCTTTGCTGTCCTTTCTCTCAATTTGTTACATTGCTTAGTTGAAAATTACTTTTTGTGTAAGGGAACACAGTAAACTATGTGATGGGCATGTGATAGGTAAATGATTTTGCATTGGCTGATGATGATCTCATAACTACATCTACAAGATCTCCTGAGCTTACAGGCAATTCTGACAGCTGCAAATCTTTGCATGTACAAGGTCATTTCCTGAGGCTCTGCAGCCGCACATTTCTGAGTAATTTGTGTTATGCTCCCCTGCCTTTCACTGCCACTGCAGGCTTGTTTTATTTGCCCAGAAATGCATTGTCTGATTTTTCTTGAGGATGCGACACAGATTGGTTTTCCCTGGATGCAGATTTTCTTATGCTATATAAAAATTTGATATTAAGATGAATGGAAATGGAAAAACCAAGAAAATGTTTGCCAACATGTGGTATCAGTTTACAAGAAAGCTTGAACTGAAGCAATACTTCCTCTCTTTTTCCTTTGTAGTTATCATGGGCTGTTGATTAAAGAACCAAACTAATATGTAAATACTAGAATACACTATATCATGTATAAACTATTTTAAAGTTAAGTTTTGGAAAACAGTATTAAAGAAATTTAGCAAATAATAATGAAATCTAGCAAATAAAAGCCCCGGATAAAATATGTATCACAAAAAAATTATGACAATATTGTGATGACAGTTATTTTAAAACTGTATCTTTTGATTGTTTGAGTTCTCTATCCAGTATAAGCTCACATTTCAAAGCTATGCCTCAGCTATTGACTCTGTCTTTACAGTTAGGAAACACCATCTTAATCCCAAAGCAGAATATTATAAAAAAAGAAGAAATTTATTGAAATTTACTGTTAATTTTACTTCTCAAAGCTTGCAAAACTTATGATTAAATTGTGTATTTTTTTATATATAACATTTGTCAAGTCTCCAGACAAGCTTTAAAAGCTTTGTGTTTGTGAACGACCATCTCAAGTATTTAAAATCATTGAAGGGAGAACTTCTCTACTTGAACTACACAGAAAGTAAAAAAAAAAGGTATTTCTCAGCAACTGCTAATTCTCTTCAATCTTTTTTTTGAAAGAGTGAGAAGTCATCCATTCATGCTAACCATTTGTGCTAGTAAAATCATCATTTTAATAATGCAACAACAAAAATATCTACTTTTAAAGACTTTAATTTTTTTTTTGTGGGGAATCTGTTAGCATACTGGCAAATGCCAGGCCATTTGAATACAGCCTATCAATATTTTTCCTTAAAGAATTCATCGCCATGTGTCACTTTTTAAGTAAAGAGAGCTGGAGAAAAATAATAATACTGTTTTCTCGAAGGCCTAATTCTGTATATCAGAAGTACTTTCTAAAGCTTTCAATAATCATAATTCCCTGCTCTGCAATACATGAAACCTTTTAATCCAAAAGATAATAAGCATGTTTTTTAGCCCTGTCAATTTGTTAAGAAAACTCTGAAATATTTATTATTCTCTTATAAAACCCTAAATTTCCAGTCAGAAAAAATGTTCAGTAGGGTAAAGCTGTGCAATCTCTAGATTTCACTGCCATGAAGCACTCTATCAGTCAGCACTAGCTGCTGGAGCAAGGAACAGGTATCATGTCTTCTGTAGTTCAATAGCTATGAAATGGCCACTGTGAATGTGGGGAGGAAGAGTAACTTTCATTCAGAATTCCAGGAGAATCTTCACAATGAAATATTTAGGCTAAGTTGTTGACAAGTGGCTTTGTTCAGATCCTGTCATTCCTTTGAATAATAAAAAAGATGATGTGACTTTTCATGTGTTGTTTTTAAAATTATAATTTGTCATACTTTAAAGCATTTTTCTTCCTCAGTTTAAATAATTCAGTTAAATGGCAAAGGAACTGAATAGTCTACTGGTCTATAAAGACAAGATTATGAAATTCACATACACATCAATAGGATGGTACAAATTCTGTGATATCCCTTAGTTTGAGCTCCTCAGTGTAAAAAGTGTGCCAGAAAAGTGATTATTCAGATATCTGCCAGATCTCCGCAAAGTGTCCAGTAATTTCAGGAATATTTCTTGGGAGCATAAGTGGCTTAAGCCCCTGTGCCCCCAGTGCTCTGTAGGGTTTATTATTCAAATCAGAGTCCCATGAGGATGAGCAGCAAATATAGGAGGAGAAGTATTCCATACTTCTGAATGCCGCAACTCAGCAAATTCAGTCACATATTTTTCTGGGTACACATAAGGGGTTGTTTGTAGGTATCACTGATAATATGATATTATTATATGATTGAGAATATTATATTCACTACCTCTCAAAATCTGTTAAAAGTGATTCCAAGCTGAGATGAATAAAATTCATTTTGCAGCTCCTCTTGGCAGAGATCTGTCACAGAATTTGTAGGTAAATTATTTCCACAGACTTGTTTTCATTTAACATGTAATAATAAGGAAGAAAGAGAATAAAAATTACTGAAAGAGATTCATATTGTAACAAAATTTTGCCTTGGTGTCTAGAAACACTTTGCTTGTAATGTTCTCTCCTGTAGGTCTACAGTAGGGTAAATCAGTCTAATATTAAAGCTTAGGTCAACTGAAAGATATGCAAAGAATCCTAAACTTTCCTAAGTGTCCTTAGTTAAAATGTCAATTCTACATTTTAAGATGTGTCAGAAGCAAAATCCACTATGTACAATATCAACAAATGGAAATAAGACAAATCAGCCACAACTATTGGTTGTTTCATACCAGTTCAGTGTCTAAGTCCAGCACATCCTCATTACCTATAGTCTCATTTTGTGGACATTAGCATCTTAAAGACTCTTGGCTTGCAAAAGAGCTAAAATCCAACCGAAGTCAGCATCCTGTGAACATCCTGACTTTTAAGCCATGAATAGTTCCTAATGCTCTCTGTTAGGCAGGGATGACCCCGAGAAACAATTCAGAAAATTAAATATAAAAGGAATGAGCTTACAGAGGCAAACTCACTGTTAAGATAAAGTGCATCAAAAATGCTATGATTGCTCATTAAGTGTAAAAGGACAACATGTCAGGTATTCACAGTATTCATTTACCAACATTCAATAAAATGCCATGATATGATGAAAAATCTTCAGAAGAAATACAGAAATGATGCCCCAGTTGTCTGTCTTCACATCATTCTTCAGAGCTCCAGGAACCCTTACAAAATTTAGGGCAGACTGAAACTCCCACAAGGGTGGAGAATGTCACCATGCGGCTCTCACTAATATAATATCTTCTCTCTAATGAAGGGAAAACCCATGGTTACTGCCACAGGGGGTAATGGTTGTTGACCTCTACAGTATTCCTGAAATTTGCACTGAGTTTCAGTACACTCAAATTCATAGCTGAGGTATACTCTAGGCTATGCTTCTATGGTTTCCATTAAGGATGCAGGGCCAGGGCTTAACTAATGACTGGGAGCTCTTGGAGTGTAACAGGAAGGTCATAGCAAGGAGGAGCTCTCTGGGGGATTTTATGCACAGGAAAGAATATCAGCACAGGCTGATCTTTTACAAGTTAAATGCATGACATGGACTTGTTAATGAAAATCTCAACTTGTATGAATATCTCCTGGTTTAGAAAAGGTACTCCCTAGTTCAGTGCTCCCACTGAGACTCTCCAAACTGTGTGCCACTTTCTTGCTCCCCACCCTCCCCATCCTCCTCCCTCCTGCTTCTGAAGGTGGCTGGAGAGGCACCAAAGGTAAAAATCATGGGTTGAGGAAACAGCAATGAGATAAGAAAGTGAACAGTAACAGCAACAATATTAGTAATAAAAGCCCAAGAGAGGGGAACAATTCACACGTGATTGTTCAGAAACAGTAGAACCCTCCTTTCTCCTAAAGAGACTCATTTCCCCTTGCCTCCAGCAGTCAGGTGATGTGGTATATAATAACCTCTGGGTCCTAGATATGCCCCCTAATGATTACTGCAAAAAATTAACCCAGTCCTGACTGGAATCAAGGCAAAATATTTTGATAGCACAAATGTAGTATGTATCTTACCCTTTAATCTTTAATTACCATGATTTATAAAGGAAACTGAACTCAGCTGCTAGATACTTTAGTTCAGCTGGATTCAGAGAATCACAGGATGATTGAGATTGGAAGGGACATGTGGAGATCATCTAATCTAAACCCCCTGATAAAGCACATTCATATAAAGCAGGGTGAGCCAGATTGTGGCCAGGTGGGTGTTGAATGTCTCTCTGTAGAGAAGGAGACTGAGCAAAGTTATCCTGATTAAAATTATTGTCTTTGAAAAGATCCTAAAATAAAAAGCTACAAAGAAATAAATCGTATTTTGTCATTTAGTTGATTTTTTTCTATAACAATAACAACAACTTCTTTACTAGAAAAAGGCATTAAAATGGATGTGTTTCTCTATCCCCCCCTGCTCCCCTGCTCCTTTTTAACATTTGCTGTGTTATCAGAAGGCAATAATAGCCTGTTTTGCTTCTCTTTACAAGCCTGGCATCTGCACAACCTGATCTGCACTGTCCTTGGAGAAGAGGCATATTGTTGGATGTTTCTACTGCTTCTACCCCTAGCAAAGGCTTTTGGACATCACTCTTGTTGATCAGGGACAGTCCCAACTGATCATTGTTTCGACTGTTTTCTTGAAGCGGAAATGTATAAGACTGCAAAACCATCTCCAGGGAAGACTCTAATACTAATTCCAGATAGGGAACAGATGGTTAAGACAAAATTCTGCTAACTGAATCACATCCTGATCCTGTATGCATTTCACAGCCAAACCTCAATTTCAGCAGAAGTTTTTCTGGGTTCTAGTTTATCACTGGATTTCATTTACATCTACACCTTCTCATGTGAAAGCAGGCCTTTTCTAAAAGGTGACCAAAACATAAAACACTCAAAGATGATATCCAGCAGAGACACATTCAAATTTTCTTATCTTCTTCATTTATGCTTTTTTTAAAAAAAGATACATATTTTATATGCCCTTTTCCCTGATCAACAGTTCTGTCAACTATGTACCAACTTCCTGTTTCTCATGGCTTTGTTTTGCTTTCATCTTTCCTTCCTCCTTTTTTCCCTTCTCCAGACAGTGATTTGGCATCCAGCCACTGACTTTCTGTTTTATTGCAAAGAAAATATTTCTATCTACTTGTAACAGTGAGACCTAATTTCTTCTTTACTCCTTTCTTTCTTCCCACAAAGTACTGCCACAGGTACATGAAAAACCACCCAGAATTAATTGCACTTTTTGTGTCCCACTTGCTGAAGCATAAAGGGAAAAAGCAGAAATGTAGTGAAACTCTCTACATTCTAATGCAGTAAACTCAACTAGTTACATATTTCTGTCTTTTGGCAATATTCTTCTCAAAAGACAACAGCCATCTTGTGTTAACATGTGATGTGCTGGAAAGAGATACTGAGCTGCAAATCAGGATTTCACAAATCATGCTCTATGTAAGTTTGGACTATCTCAGGATATATATTTATGACTATTAAATAATAGTCTATATATTTATAGACTATTAAATATGCTAATAAATATGCTACACACTAGCTGAAGAGAAGAAATTGTACTTAGACTGCTAGAGAGGTACAGCCTGTATGGCTAGCAGAAGTGGCGTAAATATGCAGCTGGTTAAAATATTAATAACATCTGATCCTGAGCCTTTGAATGGTATTAGGACTACCACAGCAATTCCTATAAAGGCCACTCAGCGACTTTAATCTTCCTTTAAACTATATTCCTCTTTTAGTTTAGCTGATACAGCTGGCATGATTTAGTTTCAGTTGCATGCCTAGAATCAGTGAAAAATGCTCCTGTAGTTGACCAAGAATATTTTTAACTGGATTTGCAAGAAACATGTTCATGTCCATGCCCATTGTGCTCCTCCTCTGACCAGTGATGTTCTGGTGGAAGTGATACACTGTCTGTCCATGGCATTTCACTGAGGTTGAAGAGGTGGAGTATCACCATCCAGGTGGGCCTGACAGGTCACTACTAGTGCTTGTTTCATGGAGGTGGAGGATGGGTCAAGAAAAGCAGCTATAGACTTCCTCTCTCATTACCTGCCTCCTCAGAGGATGAAGCAGTTGATGATGTGATTTACCTTACAAAATTGGGATAGGCTGGGCATGTAACATATTCCTAGAAAAATTTCAGGACACTCTTTAAAAATGTAAATTGCTTTTTATTTCTTTGTCCAGTTACTTTACCAATCTAGTGTGAGGGCACAAGAAGAGAAAGGATGCAAAATGTAGTGCAGATCTTAGGAGATCATTTAGTTGCCTAAACTTTAAACTTTGTTGTCACTTACCTGCCTCTGGGTAAGCAGCACATCAGGATAAAGGCAAGTATGAAATGCAAAATCAAGGTTTTGTTCTGGTGTACAACAGATGATCTCCTAGGCAAGAAAGAATACTCTGTGGTCCGTATGCTTCCTTCATGTAGTCATGGGGTTTTTTTCTCAAAATTACATGTTAAGCTCAAAAATAAATGTCATCCTGATTTCTCTCTATTCAGTGAGAACGTAAATGAAATAGACTACAATGAGAAGCTTTCGGTACTTTTAATTTAATTTCTTTTATAAGGTCTGTCTATGTTCTCAGCTGGAATATTTTTTTCAAAGATGAAAAATATGACCTTGCTAATTGCTACAATTAGAGCTACTGCTGCTAAAGCAATTATCCATATAAGCTAGACAAACAAACAAGCAAATTGCAACAACTTCAAAGCAGATTAACACTTCAATTTTAGAAAGGCAAGAAATAAAATTCACAAAAAGCATGCCAGTCTATCTTGAAGCAGCACCTTTGTATTTTCCATGAGTATTCTGGCAGTATTTTTCACATTATTAACTATCACTGTACATATACGGTTGATGTTGAAATGAAAAGCCAAACTCAAATTCATTTTATGGTGAAAAATGTATTCCTGCTTTAATTTTATATATCTTTTGTTAGAGTATATTTCAATCTTTTGTTATAATGTGAGAATAAATAAACTGGAACTTCCTTTATTAGTGATTTAAGATCTCAAATTTATTTTGCTTGGTTGGCAGAAGAGATGCTGACAGTTAATATTATTTAATGTGGATAAAATTGAATATTTTTCAACCTGAGTGTGACATTTGCTTTGTTTCAGTCCTTGACTGCCAGTACCAGTGTTAAGAGAACTTCTCTTTCTGACCACCCAGGAGCCACTTCCACACTTGCACCACCTGAATTGGCACTGAAACCCCTTTGTATACACCCTACAATCACACAGTCAGATCAGGGCTCCTTACTGGCTCTACCCCACATTTCCCCCAGCAGAGTCCCTGATGTCCCAGTTCTTAAAAGAATTAAATTGGTGCAGCAATTAAATAACAGAATAACAGCTCAAGCTGCTCTCTGAGAAAGCACTCAGAACAAAGGCAACCCTGAGTTTTTATATCCTTGTAGTCTGACAGTGGGAAAGTGGGGGGTTCATGGGTTCCTGCAGTGCCTCACTGAACACTCCCTGTGCCCTTTGCTGTGCCAAGCATTGGCAGTTCCTGACCTCTTGCCTCAGGCTGCCATCCAAAGTTCAGCCTGAAGCTCTCATTGCAAATGCACCCTGAGCCACCTGCATTAAAAATATGTTCCTCCACACCAGTCACCATGATTATTTAAATACTATCAAGAATGGCCTTGCACTGAAATCAGACAGCTCCCTCAGGCCCCATGGACTTATGTATATCCAGTGTTTTTTAAGCTCTCTCCAACTTTGTCTTCTGTGAAGGAGATGTTTTCCTTGCTCCAGACTTTGGCTGGGGTCTGAGGGGCCTAGGATTACTGAAGGCTTTTCTTACTCATAAAGACCGAGTCAGAGAAGATTAATATGCTCATCTCTATTGTGTTCTTTACCGCCAGCTCCCCTGCCCCATTCAGCAGCAGGTCCATGTTTTCCCTAGTCTTCCTTTTGCTGCTTATGTACTTGTGAACAATATTCTTCTTTCCCTTCACATCCCACGCTCCTTTCATATTGACCTTGACTCCTGTCCTCACCTCTACAAGACAGGTCAGCAACTCTATACTCCTCCTGTTGGTCCTTCCACCTATTGTATAATTTTTTATGTCCAAGTCCAATCACGAGCTCTTTGCTCATCCATGTAGACCTCCAGCCACCTTTGCTTAATTTCCTACTTGATGTGATGGACCGTTTTTGAACTTGGAAAACAAGATCCTTAAATATCAACTTCTGAAAGCCTGGTGGCATCTCAAAAAACTGTGTCCATATGAAAAACCAAACCCCATGAGGATACCTGTGGGGACTGTGGAACCAAAGTAGGGTTACATCATGTGTGTCAAAATTATCTTATTATTCACATTCACAGGTCAGTCCTCAGCACCAAGTGACAAAATCTTGTTTTCCATACGTTGTTGTAGTGGCTTTTGATACTCTAAAAAGCAATTTCCAGGGCTTTTTGACTTTTTTAGTATGAATATTTGGTAAATTATCCTGAAAGAGTGGTGACATCCTCATCTCCTGAAGTAAGGAATAACCATTTAGAGTAGGTACATACTGAGAGTGTCTGGACAAAAAAAGCTGTTTCTTTGCTCATGCCAAATACTCAGTCTCTTCCATCCGTGTCAGCTAACCCCACTCTTTTCTTTTTAATTACAGCAGATGTAGGCTTACTCAAAACTGTTCATTTTTCAAAGGCATGATGGCTATTTTTGCCAGAGTAATTTTGCTCAAATTTACTGACTGTATGGTTCATAGCATCAATTAAAATAAAGGTTTTCTAGTGTAAGATTTTCCCTAAAATAATCCCCATTGCAGTCTATCTTTCCCCAGATCTGTGTTTCCCACAATTTTCTACATTTTCCTTCTATATCCTCCCCAAGTATTTGGAAGTAAGTATAAATATATTATATTTATATATTATATTATGATTTATGTAAATTCCACATCTGAAATACAAGTCTGGAATTCATACAGACAATATTTATTGCATGTTGCCCCTGAATGAGGCAGTTAAGATGGCAGAAAACTTAAAAAAATTCTTTAATATGTTTACTGCAACAGGTCATAACAGCTGGTTTATGAGAAGTGGCTGGTTTTAACTTGGCAATAACTTTGATGTGTTAACTGTGATCTGCCAGTAGATCTGGAACCATCCTCTTTAGGTCCAGGCATGTGAAGAGGGGACTTGAATATTTTGGCCCAGCTCAGGACCAAGTGAATTGAGAAAGTGCTCATGCAGGTCTAGCACCTGCCTCAAACCTAATATGACCTCTTCCTGTCTCCAGCCAAGACCTCTGCCAGAGAAAGGCAGGGGAGAGAGCTTTTTCACTACATCTCTTTTGTCCCCTTCTGGGGAAATGTGTTACTTAAGTGAGCTTAATGTCGTTGAAGCAAATGCACCAATTTACTTGTGCTATAGTAAGTAGATAAATTGAGACTGGCAGATTCATATGAAGATAAAACAGATCCTCTTTCCCTAGGAATTAAGGGAAATATCTTGTCAGGTCAACTGAGCAGCTCCTGAAGAATGGAGGACGGGGTGAGGGAGAAAGAGACAGAGGAAAGTCATTGATGATTCAAGATTTCAGCCTCTCTGGCAGCTCAGGTGCCTGAAGCTACGTGGTTATCCTTCCAAGGGAAACACATCAGGACACATTTGCGCAGGATCTCAATCTGATGGTCAGCCAGGAGTGCCCAGAGAACATTTTGCATCCTGTGCAATGGCCCAAGGGCAATATAAAAAATGTAACACTGAGTCATTATATTTCCAAATACTGGAAAGGCTGCTAAATCAATCTCTTGGAAATTATGAACCATGAGAATTGAAGTTGGCAATACAATTGATTCAGCAATTCTGCCTTACTTTGAAAGGCTTTCTTCCTGCCATTGTTAAGTGGCTTTTCCCTCCATATTTCTCCATGCATTTTCAGTAATTGTTAAAGCGTATCTTTTCACCTTTTCTATTTAAAAGAGAAGAAGGTGGCAGGAGAAATCTGCATCCAAGCAAAATATTTATAAAGTTGGAATGAAAGTGTTAGAATGAGCCATCTATTCCTGTCCTAGAAGCCTGTTCCCCCCATCTGGTGGGCTCATCTGTTCTGAAAAGAAAACTGATTACTTAATTCCAGGTCTACAACTCCAGTACTTGGACAGGTGGGCATCCTGAGAAGGTTCTCTGCTGTGTTTCCCTTATTTTCCCATGAGCAAATCCAGTGCTGCTAGGCTGACATAACTTTCAGTGAGGGCCTCAGGCACTTAACCTGGCTTGCACCAGCTGGTTTAGGCAATCAGTACCAGCTGAGTTAGAGAGCAGGTTAGACCAATCTATTTTAAGCTGACCACTTTAGAGATGTTGCTGGACTGTAGGGTTAAGAATAATCTAGTAACAAATTTGTGATATATAACATTATATTATTGCCTTTTAAAAATTTCATATTTTTGGTAAAAGTTTCAGTTTTGTTACAATATATCATGTTTCAGAAATTTTGGACACATCTGCAGTTAAATTTGAATAGGAAGCAGAAGAAGTCATCCTGTTTTCCCCACCTGATATAAAAGAAGATAGGGTCTTAATTGCTTTGAATAGCATATTTTAAAAAAAATTGACAGCTAATTGCTTTTCAAATAGCAACTTCTCCACATACTGGAGAACTTAAGTGAATCTGTCAGAAACAATGTGTTTTTTGTAACATTTTGTATTCCAATAAGTTGAAGATAATTAAAGTCCTTCTTGTTTATATCTTGTTTATAAAGGGGCTTTTAAATCTGTTAGATGTGTGCCTTTTACTGTCTGCATGCTTTTTATGTGTTGATTGATTTGCTTTGGCATCAGTTCAATCTATCTATTTTATAAATGGCAAGAGCTTCCTTTCCTTGTGAACAGTGTTAAGGCTGTTTGGACCAATTAGCCCAACGTTAATGAGGTAAAGTCTTCTTTTCTCCTTGAAATGCAAATAACTACTGCAGTGCTGAGCAGCATTATAGGTGGATTTTGTATTCATAGCTGGCCACATAAAGTCTTGAGCTTTGCAGCACGGAGATTATGCCTTTTGGGGCATCCAGCAGGGTAATATGGAGTAACCAATGTATTTTATCATTCCCACTAAAAACTGGTGAGAAAGAGAAAGTTCTGTACTTGTTCACAACCAAAGATGTGCAGAGACGAGGATATGGTGCTGTTGTCCCTTAACTTCCATGGAGTGAAAAGTTTCAATGTCCTGCCTTGTCCTTATAATGCTGAGTGATAAAGTCCAGGATATACTCCCTCTCAGGCTATGTTGCAGTTGACAAACTCATGTGATTTATGGACATGTCATACAGACATATCACTGAATTACTTTTTTTTCAGTTTAGCAAGTGCTTCTGAAACTGAAGCAACCACCTCCCTGCTACACAGCATAGGAATAAACAAACCAGTTTTTCACTCCTTGTGTTTTGAGTTTTTTCGAGAGTTGCCACAGAACAACCTGAAATCTATGAGAATGCAGGTACAAAAAAAAAAAAAAAGAGTGGGAGGGCATTCTTTTGTCTGATTATTTATTTAATTTTCTTGTTGTGTGTGGGTTTTTTTCATATATACACCACCCTGTTACAGCTGTGTCTACTTTCAGAGACATGCTTATCATGACATGAAATGCTCTTACAGTCTGAGTACTTTCTCTTCATCATCTCTTACAACTGAGGAAGTAGCTGAGCTGCTGGGAAGGAGTCCATACCACCTGCACACTGGTCTGTTAGCTGCTGTCCACTGCAGTTCAAAACAGCTCCTTGCAAATCTGAATTCTAAGGGAATCTTTTCTCCCTGCGGTAAATATGTCATGGTAGACTAATACTGCATTACCAGTCCTTTGTCTGCCCCATTTTTTAAACCAACAGAGCACTGCCAGGACAGCACAGCTGATGGTGGGGGCATCTCTGGAACTGGTCATTTTGGGGACCTCAGTTTGTGTCTGAGTTCACCTCTGAATGGTTGGTATTGGCCAAGGAAGAGTGGATGGAGAGGAACATTATGGCAAAGCCATTCCTGTGATGGCAGGCTGGCTGTATCTGCACTTGATCACCCACAATTGTGAAGATTCTAATGATGGAAAACCTTTCTTTCCTGGGCTCTTGCTGCATGCAACAACCAATATGCCAAGATTTACCTGGTCACTTAGGAGATAACTGGGCAGTGCAAGGGTGTATTGGTTGTACTGGTAACAAATGCGTCAGACATCTGGACAATGGAAGAGGAGCACTTTTAATGCCTTTGTAATTACAGCACTGATGGCGGATTTTAACAGGTTATTGACATCAAAAAATGTCTGTTAATGGGAAAGATAGCCTTAAATGGTTTATATTTGTTTTCATTGCCAACTTCTACCAAGGCAGTAAAAAAAAAAAATTAAAAATTAGTGCTTCAAATGTATGAGAAGGGATACAGAAACTCACTTCAGGTCATAATGATCAGTTTCTTATCATCTGAGACCCCTGTAGAATAAAGCAAACAAATAGTACAGAGACTTGAAAATCCCCAAACAACCATTTCATGTCTATACTTCATTTAATACTTGTTGTAATCTGGGTTTTTTATATTTATAAAAATTCTTTTTACAGGAAAGTAAAGGAAAGAGAGATATTCTGCCAAAGGAGATTTTATTAAATCAACCCTGAGCATAATCAAATGCAGAGAAAAGCCAAAGAGTGATAAATACAGACAGCCAATTACATGTACCTTTAATTTAGTATATTTAATTTCACTGAGTGGCTGAACTGCCTTAGTGATTCAGCTGTAGCTATGAAAATCGCCTTAAGGTTTGCACACTAACATATTTGATTGCAGCATGACTCTGCCTGGATTATCATCTTACAATATTCTGAAATATGTAAATGAGAACCTCACTGAGTTTTGGTTTTACACCCTCATATATGACAGAAGGCTTAAAACACAAAACTGAATCCCTCATAACAATTGGATACTTATGTTTGCTTTAAACAATGTCTTAAATAATCTTGGTATTTTTTGGTAAGCTTTTAGTTCCCTTCTCATTGTTGTCCACCTTTGTTTTTTGGGGTTGTGACAATGAGCTAAACCAAATGTGCTGAAAATATCTGTTCTGAAAGTAAACATAGGATTTCATTGGAAATTTGGTGCAGCTTCCGTTGCTTTCTCTGCTTGTCAAATTTGCTGGAAATAGCAGTGTGAGACTTAATGGATGAAGTGATGTAATTATTCCTTCGAATTGCTGTCAGCCAGATTTTGAAGTCCTTCATCAAAAAAGAGAGGCTGGCTGAAAAACTATTAATGCAAAGACCCAAGGACTGTGTCGTCCACTTTTAATCAAAATCTCTTCCAAAATGTTAAAAAATGCATTTAATTTGTTTTTCTTTACTAATAGAATCTTTTCAAAAATTCCACTGAGTCCCCTAAGACCGAAGTGAGTCAGATAATCGTTTGGCTCTGTTTCCCTTTGTAGCCAATTATTTCCTTCCCTTGATGTCACACTGGTATTTTGATATAAACAAACTCTTAAGAAAGAAATCTAACCTTTCAAGTTGTGATTGCTAATTTTGCATGACAGATAATTACACTTTTCCCATATCTGTGTTAGAAAGCATATCTGAGAACATCTCATGTACCTGGCAGGTATGAACTAAGCTAATAACAATAAACTAAAAATCAGGCCAAGCAAGGAAGTTGGAGTGTTAAAAATGATAAATCCCATTTCAACATTTCTTCAGAACATTCTTGTACATTCACCAGGCACTATATATGGGAGGAATCCTCCATCTGAAAGTCTTGACTGAACACATCTAGCTCAAGAGAGGAAGAAAATACCCACCTTTCTCTTTCCATTTTGTGTTTCAAACAACTTCAAACTGCTGGATTAAGCCTGCTCAGAGAATGATATCTACAAATCTCCCTCCTCTGTGGCCCCCCCACTTTAATTCTGAGGCTATAGAAGTCAGGTACAAGTTACTGGACTGACTGCTCCTTCCCTAAATATTATTCCATTGTTTTGTGTTGGGCCTTTGGAGGTTTTTCTTTCCCTACAATGCTTTGGAAACCAAATACCTGACCACTCAGTAATTAATGTTTTATCTACCTCATCACTGTACTTGTCCAAAACAAATTTCCTGAAAACTGTAGTGGAAATTACTGCTTTATATTACATTACTAGTAATATTTGAATTCCTCCTGGGCTCTAGATTTCTGAGGTTTTTAAATTAAGTGGAGAGGGGTAAAAACAATGTGCTGTGGCTTATTTTGAAATTCATCTGTGGAGCTTTTTTTCAATTATCCTTCTGTTTGCTGATGACTCATTGACTTCATAGTTCTACTGGAAGAATTTATAAAACCTAGTGACTCCCAGGTCTTGGTAGACTTACATCTTTTCACTTCCAATAAAACTATGGATTTTCAGATGTGTTTGCTTCATGAGGCAGAACATGTCCTGCTTCCCCAAACAGTGAGCATTGGACCTTAAAATGGCTTGAATCACAAAGGAAAACTTTTGTCAATGATGAAGCAGATAATTTAAAAAATTACTATGTTGAAGATACTAGCTCCTCAGTAAGTTGTCTCTATGAAATAAGTAGCTTGAGTTTTAATTGTATTTTCCAGATTCTGAGTTATGGGTTTGTCTGAACATGGCATTTTTGTTTAGAATATACAAGGAAGGAAATATTTTCATTGTTACATACTCAGAAAGCAACTATGTTTGTTCATACTACTGAAGAACATTCAAGTTTTAAACAGAGACCAAGTATAGGAAATGTTGGTCCCAAAGACAAGTATTCATGAAGGCATTAAGGCATGAGAAAATAAATGAAAAGGCACAGCTAGAATGAAATTATAACTTCAGCCTTGGTTGCTGTGATCTGCTTTAGTGTAATATAATGATTTGCCCAAAAGAACAATAAATGCATATTTTTCATTTGTTTTTAGAAGAGCAACTCTTCAGCAGGCTATTGGCCTTATGTCAATACATTTTACAGCGTAACAAAGAACAATAACTTCTACTGTCACAGAATCACACAGAGTGTAAAAGATGAACAGGACCAATGTAATTATGGTTTCAATCATGATGTGAGGTGGTGTTTACACCTCTAATAAGCAGAAACTGGAACAGCATCAGGCTCCCAGCACTGAGGACATGCATTGTGATTTACTTAAAACGTAGAAATCTGTCTATAATGAGCTGTTTCTTTTCTTTTCAGATTATGTTTAATATTGCATAAAGTCATGTTCTGTGGTTCAGTGTTATAAGACTAATGCATTCTGATATATGTGTTTTCTTCTTCTGTCAAAGGGCTGCTATGTGCATTGTCTTTGTCTTAAAATTTCTTGCATCATGTGCTGTACTTGAGGAATAGCTCTTGACATTGTTCTTATTCAAAATACTCCACATGAAGTGAAAATGATGATTTTAAAGTGACTACTTGAAAACAGCCGTCACAGAAACAACAATAGTGTGGTTGAAGTTGGAAGGGATCTTTGGAGATCATTTAATCCAGCACCCTGCTTAAAGCAGGATCAGTGCAAGTGGCTTTGGTTTTAGTTTTTCTGTCACCACCCTTACACTCTTGGACAGTATAGACACATCTAGACACAAATTCTGGGTCACCTGTACCTGCTTCTAGTTCCAGTATCCTTCCTTGTTTTGTTTGATTGTAGTCAGGAATTCATTCCTCCTGTCACTCTTGCTTGATTCCTTGGGCCTGGATATGTCCTTGAAAGCCAACTAGTTCTTCTGAACCCTCTCTTTTCTGTGACCACCTCCCACGGGACTCTTCCAAGCCAGTCCCTAAACAGGTCCAAGATTGTTCTCTTGTAGTGAGGCGTTCTGATCCTGATATTTACAATGTTTCCTCCTCTCAGGTCCCTGAACTCCAGACTCCCTTGGCTGCTTCAGTCCATACTTCCCTTATGTCCCCATTGTCCTTGTTTGTAAGAATCACATCCAGCAGAGCACCTTACCTTACCATCCACTCCTCAGTCACCTTCTCAGTCATCTTTGGAAGTCCATTAACTTCAGACACCTCTATGACTGCTTGTGTTCTGCTGTCTTGTTCCTACAGCAGATCATCTGGGTGTTTCCAACCCCCCATGAGGAACAGAGCCTCCAAGTGTGAGTCTTCCAGCTGGCTGAAGAAGCCTTATCCACCTCTCATATATCAGAAAGTTTGTAGCAGACATCCACCACAGTGCTGCCCACACTGGTTTGGCCTCTAATTCTGACCCATAAACTCCAAAAGAGTTGACCACCTGTCCTAGGCAGAGCTCTGTGTGTCCTGATGCTCTTCCCCATTCACAAGAGTCCCTTCTCTCAGTGCCAGCCTGTCCTTTGCAAAGGGCCTGTGTCCATCCACTGCAGCACTCCAGCAATGGGAGTTTTTCCACCATATTTCTGTGATGCAAGCAGGATTGTAGCCTTGCCGTGCACACAGATCTCCAGTTGCTTCTGCTCTTCCTCATTCTGCTTGCATTAACATGCAGGCACTGCAGAGAGGCCATGATGATTTCTCAGCTAAACTGTTAGATCTTCCCACACAATGCTCCCTAATTACTGGAAAAGTAGTGAAACAAATTAAAAATGGGTTTGTTTTTCATTTTGTCTAGGACAAGGCTCTTAGATTTTACTTACTGGTATTATTCCAAAGGATGTTTTGTAAGTCCTGTAAGTTGCTTCATGTAAATGAGTTAATCTTTCTCCTGTCTGTATAGAAGATATCCAGTAACACCTAAGTAAGGTAACTGTACCTGCTTGACAGCCTTTAGGGGAAACTAAATCTGATAAATACATATAGTTGTTACATCTATGTTTTTTTCCTTAAAACACACACACATGTTACAGAATCACGGAATGTTTGAGGTTGGAGGGAACCTCTGGAGATCATCTGCTCCCATCCCCCCCTTCAGCATGGGAACTGAGAGCCATATAGAAGTGTTTATACATCTTCTAGCTTCTGAGAAAGCTGCTTACATTGGTAATGCACCTCAAATTGGAGAAGAAAAGTGCCTGGGTATGAAAACACTTAACATATTATGACTAAAATTCTTATTCTACAGAAGATCTGCTAGCAACATTAGGGAGAAAAATTATTAGGACATTAATAGAAACAGGAACAATATCTTCATATGAAGTGACTTACCAAAATACCAGCCAGACTGCTGATTTTTTTAACTTGTGTCTCTGATTTTTCCTCAGTAATGTCCTTCCTTGTTGCAGAAATGGAAAGTATACCATGACTCGCTGAAGGATAAAAAAGATATGAAAAAGCCTAGGCAGTAAGAAATTACCTAGCAATTTTTCCAGCAACTTTTGTAGGAGCTTCTTGAGATTTATGAAAATCCATCATCTATCAAGTCTTTTTATCCAAAAGATTGAAAGCTAAAGCAAACATCACACAAATGCAAAACATATTTGTTAACAAATGGTTATGAAAATTATGTATCTAACTGGAATTTACTATGAATAAAGCTTTAAAGAAAATTAAAACTATAAGAATAAGTTGTATGATACAAAAGACACAAAATATGGCTTTGAAATGAGAATGTGAATTAAAAGAAAAAAACAGCATAATTTCAGCATAAGTAGGAACAGAACAGACCTAGATTTACAAATTCCTCAGATATATAATTTTCAAGTCTTTTGTTCCCTTATAATATTATATGGTTTCTTGATCGCATTCAGTGCCTGACAGGTCTAGGCTTTTGCCTGTGTAGAGAAACTTGAGGTTATCGAAACACAAGTAGATAACATCTACACTAGTTCTTTGCAGATAGTACAAAATTATCCAAACAGCTGCATTTAAGACTCCCTGGAAGAGCTAAAGAAAATTTGGTTTATGCTGCATGACTACAAATGAGAGGGCAAATCCAATTCAGTATCTATAAATGAAAATAAATGCATTCAAGTAAAACTAACTTTAGCTTCACTTCATAAGGTACTCTAATTACTTGTTACCTTTAAGAAAAATACCATGGTCCATTATAAACTGTTCTCTTTGGACCAGTTGCAGAGCTGGTTAAAAGGATGTAGAGAGCTCAGAGCTTTCCTGGGAAAGGAGAAAAATTAAGTGAAGAATAATGTAGTGTGTATACACCCATGGGTCCTATAAGCCTAGGACAAAATTTTTAGTCATCAGGCTGTGGAGGGACAGAGTACAGAAGAATTTGGAATAGCACTTAGGCAAAGTAATGGAAGGCAGCTACGATAAACATCTAGTGTCTGGATGTATGTGTAATTTTCCAAATGTCAGAGATGTTAATCTCCATTAACCCATATTCTTTTAGACTTTTTCCTTAAAGTCATGGTTGTCAGCAGCACAGGGCTACAAAACATTTCATGTATTTCTATTCACAATATCTCCAGAACTATTTTACATCACATACTGAAATGAGAAATTCAGTATTATCTACTCAGTCAAGAGAAGGAAAGATGCCATATCATCAAATTGTATTTTGTCAAAAATGAGGTGAGAGGCTAGAATTACACCTGTGAATACCTCATCTTTTCTGCAGAAGAAAAAGCAAAGGCAGTAAATTTAGAAAGCACCACAAAATATAAAACAGTATAGAAATTATATATAATGAAAAGCATATGAGGAGAACGTCTTTTATCACTGTAGTAGGTTCTTATGGTGCCAAAAATCTGAGATTTCAAGGATTTTTATTTGGGGAGGCCATTTTCCTCTGTGGCTTCCAAGCTGTTAGTTTACAAATTCCGTTTCTAAAATGTCACATTTATTTCTGGAGTGGCTTTGATGTGAAACATTGTCTCGTTGTTTTTTTCTGTATTATGCTAGAGTACTTCATTTAAGGTAATTGCATCTTTTGATGTACTGTGATTTTGCATAATTCTATTAGTCACAGAGTAAAACCATGGAATTAAATTAAAAAAAAGAACCTTTGTAAGCATGTTTGACTGCTAATGATGTCCATGGAAGTTATTGGTATTTTGAATATAATAGCATGCCTGCAATGTTCTGCAGTACAGATTTGTATTAAAATTGTAATGATTGAGTGCCATACAGCAAATGAAGATGTGATCCACTGCAGTGCAGATTTTAAAACTGTGATTAAAGGAACAATTTTTCTAACCTGATCACCTGGGAAAAAAAAAAAAGCTGTGTGACTACATTGGAGTCCTTAATACTACAGCTAAGTGTTCTGCAAAATGTCTCTTCAAATGTAGAAGTTACTGAGGGAATGATTTTTTAGAATTTTTTAAAGTGTAGGACTGGCTGTATTATATCCAGAAGGATATAACTTCTTAGTAAGTTAGAGCAAGAGTATAGTGAAAATGAATAAAAGATTTGCTGTTTGCTGTATCTGTGGTGTACACTGTGGCATTTTGATATTTCATTCCTACTTTGCAAAAAACAGTCCTAGAAAATGAAAAACAAATTTAGAATAAATAGCCTTTGCCATACATGAAGAACAGTTAAAACCTCCAAACATTGCTACCAAAACTCTTTTCACTCTGAAATTATTTTTAAAAATATTTCTTTGACAAAACACTCAATTTCTGTTTCACTGTTACTCTTTTTACTCCAAAGTCATGCACTGTATATGCCTTACAGTATGTTAGTATCATATACTAACCAGTTAGATAAAAATTGTGTCCCAAGGCAATTGTCATTCTTCTCTGCAAAGGAACATCACACTAAGTCACCATATGTATTACCCCTTTACACCCTCCAAGTATTTGGAGCATCTGGACCAGGAGATTCCACATGAGTACACCCTAAGCATTCTAAAGACACTGCCTAGTGAAAATAAAAGATGTGCTGAGGGTACATTTGGTACATATTTTTTGAGTATCTAACCCTTTAGAAATCCAGTTTATATCTTATGTTCTGTCCTGTGATGAGCTGCCTCCCAGCTGCCAGTTTGGTGCCCATCTGGCAATAATGCTCTGAAACAGTTTTCCCCCTGCTGTTGCCGTGGTTTCACAATGGGACACTAATATACCCAGGCAGACAGTGCACTCACTCTCAAGAATCTTAGCATCTAGTGTAAGCAGCAAAATTTCATGCTGTTAAAAAAGAGATTGCTTTCTGCACATGAAATCAGGTCATTTTCCATACCTGCAGTTAGACTTTGTTATATTCATAGTCTGGTAACAGAGATACTGGAATCTATCAATCTGGAAGTAAGGCAAAATTGCCTGAAGTGTTGTGGTTGGTGTTACATAAGAATAAATAAAATTTAACTGTGAGAAAATTTTAGGCAGATGCATTCTGTATAATGGAAAAAGTCTTTAGTTTTAAAAATGGAACAAATTCTTCAGATATAATCTTAACATTGATTAAGACAAAAAAACCCAGATTACTTTTCTACAGTTTCATAAATATTTAGGTGTTCAAGTGCAATAGCAGTTCCTTTCTGTAATTTCACCAAATGTATGCAAAATATATACAAATGCAGTGTACAGCCCTTGCCTGGCTTCCTAGTGAAATCCTTCAACCTTTGAAGCATATAAGTTCTTACAGCTATTACTGAGACACAGACTTTAAAGAATTAGGAATTTTAGAGAAGCTAAGATTTTAGTTAGAGACAAGCTTTGCTGAAATTAATTAAAGTTTGATAAAAATTAAAAGCTTGTGGTTAGTTAAGGGAAACCATAATTGAATTAACTTTCCCAGGCCTCAATAACTGATTGCTTGTCAACTTTATGTTTTGCTTAGCTGGGTTTGTATTGAAGAACAGAGAACCTGATAAATAGATTTAGGAACACAAGACAATTACAGAAACTCTCCTATTCCGAAACCCATTGAAAGTCATGCACGTGGGGAAATGGGAGTACTACCAGAGCTCATTTGTCACGTTTGCATTGAAAAGGTAGAAAGTTCAGAGTGAGGAAGAGTTCTCTTACTTCCTCATTTGAAGCCCCCTCCCCTTGAAAAAGACTGCTGACCCATTACAAAGGGCAAACTAAGCAATTTTAATTGGTTTTTTTAGCTAATTACCATACGAAGCGGGGAATGGGATGTACCTGAGCTATGAATATGCATTTGTGTTTTGGGTATTCAACATCTTTGTAAATAAAAGGACTCTGTGATTGTCTGTAAATTGTGGTGTGTATTTGGGAGCTATCCGGCATGCTGCCCCTCGTTGTAATAAACATACACTTTCTAACTTTAAACTGTTGGAGAGTTTTTGTCTGTCTCAGTTGGATATCAGTATTAGATCGATATTCATTTTTTTAATAAATCATTACTTTGAGCGTCCTAGAGTAACGCTAGCCTGGGCCAATTCATTGTGAGTTTCATGGCATTTGATGGGTTTTCTTCCTTTGGCTGCCATTCATGGATGCATGAAGGCGAGAGTCTTGTCAATGAATTAATAAGAGCTTGCGTTTGCAGCCAACAAAAAGAACCAGAGATATATATGTAACACTAGGTTTGACAATCCTGCCTTCTTATGCAGGGTCATTTATTTTTCTGTATCAAACATTAGCTTTCAGTGAAATTTTCCCACTCCTGGCAAAATTAGGAAAGTGAACATACGTGAAAGGCTTGTTTTCTTTTCCTCTCTCCCTTAGTGCAGGATGTTGGACCATTTTTCCTTCTGCTTCTTCATAAGTTGTGTGTTCAATGTTCCATAGAAACATATTATTAGAGCAAGATCTTACTCTAATATGCAGCTCACATTTGATAAACATAGACGCATAGACACATGCAGTCTTCCTTATCTAACAAATAGCCTTGATAACTCTGTCCTTTCCTTCTTTTTCTCATTTTTGGCTCATACATTTTTGCATATTACAGCTTCCACGCCATAATATAGGATAGCAGACTTTCTCCTGGCTCAGTGGAGCTGGTCAAAACCCAAGACGAAGTATTTTGTTCTATTTAAGAAAGAACTTTAACACAGTTTGGGGTCTATATGAAATAAAAGAATAGCTGTTGTGTATTACAGTATTGATGTCTTCACCAGTCAAGCATGTAATCTAAAATAAAACAATATTGATTTTCTCCTCATTATTATGTTAAATTTCCTCTTATTTGTAGATGCGTATAGTAAAAGAGACTCAAATAGGTAATTGCTGGTGACATTTTGTCTTCCCATTCCTACAGTAAGCAGCTAGGGTAAACTGCTACGTATGTTGAGGATGACAGCATACTGTTTGAAAGCATATTGTGAATAATTTCCTCATAACTCCCCCAAGCTCCATCTAATATCTAAAAGCAAAGGTTTAGGCATGTTCGTGTTAACACATTGCAGCTTGCCAGCTACAGGAACTGCTCTGGAAAATCCCTGTATTATCAAAATCCAGGTCAGAATTGCTATATAATCTCAAAAGGAATAGCACATTGACCTAAATCTAACAACTTAGTAGCAACATAATATCTTGAATGTTAAGACACCCTGGATTTTAAGGAGAATAAGAGTATTACCAATCCTTTGTATTTTTCCAGTTTCAGTCCTGAGTATTTTTTCAGTGCAAACAGTTCTTTTTCCAATGAAATAGCAAGAGAACAGAAGACCAAAACAAAATCAGGAGGCCCCATTTGGAATAAGGAAACTCTTACACAGAGTAAGGAATGACATCCTTGTTTGTACACCTGTACATCTGTTCCTCTTTGAAAAACAGGGTGTTAGGTGTGAGAATCATACCGAATCTCTTCACGTTGCTAGCTTCAGACAGCTAGAGGATATAATACATTATATTGTGGTGTTTTCTGCACAACACAGGCAAAATCTGACCATTCTGTTGGAGTGATATGGGAGAACAGCAAGGAACAAGTTGCATTTCCTCTTTCATCACGCAAAATGCCCAGCCCCAAAACATGGTATGTGCATTTTTTGCACTTGTGGCTGCTTGTGACAATGTGAACAGAGCATCTTGCATCATCAAGGATTGGTGATCAGTAATATCACTTCCTCCAGACAAAGTCCATTTGGTTGTTATCTCCGATAAATCTAGCTTTTCTTAAAGGTAGCTGCTCACGATTTAACTCTGACCACCTTAATTTAAACTTGAAGGAAGTACTTAAGCAGCTATTTGAAGATTACTCTTGCTACAGTGCTTACCTGAATATGTGTCCACACATTTGATGCTCTCCTACGAGCTGTTTCTGAGAGATACTTCCCACCTAAAATGGTTGAAAAGCACACTTATTGAGAAAGTTGTCTATTATTTCAGATAAGACGTATTCCAGCATGGGATGCAGTGGAGCTCCATTTCAATAGAAAGGTGTCAAAAGAGAATGAAGATATCAGGATTACAGAAAAAGCAAACTATTTTTCTTTTATGTTTTTAGTCTAAAGGACATGAGAGAGACACCTGGCACAAAGGGCTTTTACTGTTCTGTTTCGTTTTGGCCTTTTTTATTCCTGTGGTCATGAAGCAGCAAATAAATCTCTCATCCAAGAGGACTGCATTTGGCGTAAGTAGAAGTAGCATGCTCTACTCTGCAAGGAGTTTAAACACAAGCAATCCAGACTTGTAGGTATCACTATTAACTTGTGACAGCACCAAGCAGAGAATATATTCCTCAAGTTAATACAATGGAATAATATTACAGTGGTGTCTTGATAAAGATGAAAAAAGTAAATCTATGGATGACACTGTATCATTAGGCTGTAAATTCTCAGGCTAGAGAAGTAACCCTGCAATAGTGATTTTAAGAATCTTCACTCTGATACTTCCTGTCTTTCACACAGCACCTATCGTTGGCCTAACAAAATTAATTATGAAAATGCCGATTTCTGAAGTGAGTAATGGAAGCAAGGGCCAAGCTCTGAAGCTGAAAATTATGTCTATGCAAATTTGGCAAACTTACCCAATATATTTGTACAGGAGAGTGGATCATACCTCTTGAAACTGAAAAAAAAAATAGGAAACAAAGAAAGAAAATAAGAAAAGAAAAAAATAATAAAGCCATTTTAAGTGGAAACAATATATAAATTTAGATCAAGCTGGTGACTGTATGGAGATAACAATTCTTTTATATTTTCAGTAAGAAATAAAATTCAGCATCAAGTATTATTTATTTTACATAATGAACATCGTTGTACATCTCTGCATATGGAAGTGAGTTGTGAAGTTTTTATCTTCTTTTCTTTGTTTGAGCCAGGATTAATACACGGGAGTTGCAGTTTCATGCTCAGACCCAGTGCTTATTAATTCTTATCTATATGGCAGCCTCATGAGTTATGAGTTCTATCTAACAAGGTAGAAAATGGAGGTGTCTCCAACTCTTTCCAAGGTTATTTAAGCATAAACTATCCAATAACAAGATGGCACCTATATTATTTATACTTTTAACCCAATAATTGACTACTCAAGGTCTGCAATGTGGACTTTTTCACCCAATTAGAAAAAAACACCTGAAATCAAGAAGGAGAAGGTGAAGAAGAAGGACTTACACAATGCCTTAAATCCTCCATATTGCCCCATATATATTACTATATACTAAAACATTGCATTCTAAGTTTTTCACCCTCTGAGATCACAAAACACCATTCAAACTACACAATCACAACCCCAGCGCTTTCACTCAGTTTTGGAAGCCTGTTCCATGGCCTCAAGTCAAATGTAGTCCTTACTTGAAGGTCAGTGCTTTTTAGCATAGAAAACCTGAAATTTTCAGCCTTCAGAATTCCAACAGTGAGTGGGAAATATTTACAATAAGGCAAAATTGTACCAAATTGTTTAATTGACACAATGATCATCACCTTTTTAAATGAATTTTGCTTTTGTGTCTGTTGTTTGGGTTTTGTCTTTTCTTTTTCTTTTCTTGTCTTTGTTTTTTCTTTTTCTTTTCTTGTCTTTGTCTTTTCTTTTTCTTTTGTCTTCTACTACCTTCAAGAGTAGCCATATTTAAACCAAGAGGAATTTGGAGATTAGGGTATGTGAATTGTTCTATCAGGTGATTAGATAGATAGATAGAAAGAAAGAA
>VZDJ01000187.1:1640972-1664219 GCA_008694505.1 Cyanoderma ruficeps | reverse complement strand
AAAGGGTGTTATTTAACTGCTTTAGTACCAACTCTACGTATTTATTAAATATGAAAAAAAAGAGAACAGTTTAATGGTTATAGTCCTAGATACAAAAGTTATTTTAATAGTGTCCCTGAACTATCCTCAAAGGTAATAAATAGGGCAAGACTTAGTTTTAAGATGATTAATGTTATGCAAACATAATTTTTTTACCACTCAATCTGTTTTATCTGGGGTGCCTAGGTAACAGATTTAAAATTGTCCTTTGGCTATTCACATTGAAAACTAATACAGTTTGATAAAAAGTAAACATCAGCAAGAAAAAAAAATTCTGATTTGGGCCAACTATGCAAAATATAATGAAGATAAGATGAATGGATTTAATATTACTTTATGGAAGTGGAAAAGAGAGAGATGTTTTCCTTAAAACCAAGTAGAATACAATCCACTGTAGATCAGAGACATGTCACATCTACACTGACAGCAAAATTTCTGTCAGCATTCAGAGCAGTAGAGTAAAATGAGGAATTTGTCTTCATCCTCTTCAGTTTGTTTTCTCAAGTAAACATTTAAAGGTTCATTGCACATATGCATGACAATATTTATATGCAGAAAATGTGTGAGGGTTAGTCCTCTGATTGTTTCTGTGTTATAGTTTTCTTGGCACTATTTGCAGTAAAAAAACGCATCTTTATGGTTACTCATTGTTTTGTATATATTTCTGATTTCAGACAGTTAGTTTTGCATTTAAGAAACATTTCTTATAATTTTTAACTGTATTCTTTAGTTCTTTTGGTTTTTCAAATATAAGGTGTGCTTATCAATGATTCTCCATTACAAAAGCATTGTCTATGTACGCCAAATAGGGACAATTGTTCTTAATTACTGCAATTTGTTAAAGAAGATTCCAGGCCCTAAATCTTGAGGCAGAGTCAGTTTTATTTCAGCTTGACGTGGGTGCCCCCCAAGGGAGACCCTGAACAAGGAAATCCGTGGCCCTTTATGCCCCCACAATCTCTGCACCTGATTCTCACACTACACATGCCCAGCACACACCTCCTTGGTCCAATGGACCAGATTAATGGTCAGAGGTCTTCTAACACCTCACTGGATTCCTCCTCCATATTCACATGGGCAGGCCATTAATTGTTCTTATCTTTCAGCTTGGGACAAGCTTTGGGCTCTCCAGGGTATCAACCCTTATCTGAAAAGTAAAACTTTGTTTTCTCCCCTGCTCAGCCACTCATGTTAACAGAGCTCATTTGAAATTCACCTGTGCCAAGCTTTGAGCTGAGGCTAAGTTTTCAATTCAACTTAAATTTACACAATTAAGTTTTAATATTCTAGAAGTAAAGTTGCTTTAATCCCAAACAAACTCAATGTATGCGATGCAGTGTAAAGGGCATTTTGTTTAATTAGAATTAGTATTATTGTTAGATGTTTTATTATGGGGTTGTATAAAAACAGTGTGTTGTAAATTAAGATCTAATTGAGACTCAAGAGCCATGACAAGGAATTTTTTTTGTCTTACCTCTGTTCCTGGTTAGAAATGTGTATGAGGAGCTGGTTAAATTAAAATACAGCAAACTGATAATGTGAAAAGTCACACATGTTTTTCTTTTTTCTTTCTTTTAAGGCTTAGCATTCTCTTTTCCGATCTTGATGACTGTGTGCTCTCACAAAAATTATTGGTGACCTGTCAGAGGCATGGCTGAAGGGCCAACAGGCAGCAAGAGGCGGCTTTCAATGCATACAAAGCCAATCATGATAGCTCAGCATGATTTTTTTGTGATTCAAAGTGGATGGAGGTTCTTGGGTGATGGAATCTGGCCTCTGGGAGTTCTTGCAGCATGCCAGATGCTGTGCTGCTGGTGGAGGTGGACATGCATGCCCAAACATGGTACAAACACAGGTTGTAGTGACTGACAGCAAAATAATGGCAATTGCTTTACAAGCAGGACAATTAACTTGGGAGCAAATTTGGAATTTTTCATAGTAAAATGTGATCTTTAGTCAGTGTTCTTGTATGGAAAAGGATGGACAAATGAGCTGTTATTCTGTTATTTAAGCTGTTATTAATAATCTTATCTCATAGTCCATACTCATGGATATACTATATAACTAAGCCCCTCTGCAGATTGGCTTATGCTAATAACGTTGGAAGGTTTGGATTAAGTTTGGAATATGAAAAGACATAAAGCATTAGCAGTTTTGTGATGGAAGTTCTTTATTTCATGTTTGGGATTTTTTAAATAAATTATTATGATTTTATAATTTAAAATGTCAAATCTGGTATAACTCTGGAAAAATATAAACACATTTTAGGCAGTAATGACTTTTTTTTTCTCAGTGGAATTATCAACATGTCATAAATTCATAATGCTCATTTTACATTGCTTTAGTTTATGTTGTTCCATGATTCTTAATACTAGATCAAAATAATATAGGTTGCAAGGCATTTTTTTTCCCCAGGCTAAAGCCATGCTCCTAAGAAAATGCAATTATGAATGGAAAATTTTGTAGAGACACATCTTACATTGGGAAAATAATTCATGTGTTTGTCTGGGTGATTTAGAAAGTTTGTGAGTGATTTAGAAAGTTTTCCTGTTACTCTCTGCTCTGCTTCTGCTAGAGTTGGGGGATTTCTGGCTTAGCTTGTCCAGGTGATGTCACCTAAAATAGCAATGCCTATGGGTGCCTATCTCCATTAGACAAGCACTGCTGAAATTGTAGGTTATAAGTTTCTATTATTTAAATGAGATGATGTCTTAGATTACTCCAGAGAGCTTTGGGTCTACTTACAGACATCAGAGTGGCATAAAGAAGAGGCTCCACAGACTATTTTTAGGATCTTTATGAAAGAGAAGAAAACCATTCTACCTAGGGTCTTGCCTTCACTCTATTTTGTGCTGTGTTGTAATTGATGAGCTCAATTACAAGGTCAGGAGATCTTGTTACAAAGTTTGAACCTCATGTGACAGCTGTGGTAACAGCAGTATAACTTGACCTTCTTTTTTTATTATTATTTTTAAGGAAAAAAAACCGAAAAAACAAAACCAGTGAATTCAACTCTCAAAGACATTTACAAGTTGTTCAGGCACCGGCACTTCGATACCTCTAAAAAATCCTCTACCAAAAGGAAAGACGGACGTTTCACAGGAATGGTGGTGACACCCATAACGTTCATTATCTGGTCTCTACTGGTTTTACTTTTTCTTTTATTCTGCATAAGCCTTCTGCCTGTTAGGAGCTTCTTCTGGTAGATTCCTAAAGGTAGTCAAGACTGCTTGTGGAGGCCTGGGGGCCTGCTAGAGGACTTCCGGGAGCTATGCCTTGGAAGAATGTCCCCTAGACTTCAAACCTCTTTTATGGACCCCATTTTTAACTGCTAGGTTGTCAATCAACCCCAATGCCACACCCCACTGTTGGCCCATCGGCCGTTACACCCCGGTTGACCTCATGTGGTCAGTTTCTAGCAGTTTCCCTGTTCTTTGTAACCCCATTGGCTTGTACTCTTGTCGGTTCACCCTCACGTTTTCCTGTTGGTCAGTGTACACTTCTTTCGCACCCATACCTCTTGGTAATCGGTTGCTACCATTGGCTCCATCCCCTTGTGCCTCTATATACACCTGGACCCTTTAACTATCGCTGTCTTTGCCTCTGGACTGCTTTAGAGTGTGGCTGCTATAAGAGCCCTATTGGAATTCTCCACAGAGGCTCTTCCCATTTTCTGTTGTCAGCAAGTTACTTGTGGTGCCCATGTGTGTGAGTGATTGCTGTGCATGTGCCCAAACACCTTCCTTATGGAGATACTTTTGGAAGGTTGGCCTGCATTGCAACAACTGCCTTTCTAATTCTGTTGTTTTCTTCTCAGCTTTAGAGACATATGTTAGAAAGGATATAAGGTTTTACTTCCATAGTGTGCATTTGTCTATACGTCACTGGCAGTTTTGGAGATGTGGATTGGATTTTTTGAAAAAGTGCAGGTTTTTCTTTCTCAGTTTCCTTAGGACATGGTAGTGTTAGAAATCAATCCCTGAGATTTTTCTTCTTTTTAAATTATAGGTAGTCTGTTCAGTTGAAAGAAGTTAGGAGTCTGTAGATGACTGTTAAATTCATGATATTTGTGTGTTAAGCACGTCTTGGTTCATAAGCTTTCCTGTTGTGTCCATTATCGAATGCATTTCTACTAATCCCCAAAATGACCTGCAATAGTAGAAAACAAACTCAGTTTTCCAGACTTCCCAAAATTGCTTTTGGATATAGCGACAAAGGGATTATCTGCAACACTGTGAAGAATCCCAGCAATACTTAATTATATTTTTCTGAGTTCCAAACAAGCTAATTGTTGCTGTGTGTCTAGTCTAGAGGAAAAAGAAAAATAAAAGAGGGTTAAAATCTTGATTATAAATTTTGAAACAGTCTCATTAAAAAAAAAAAAAGCAATAATGCTTTTCACAGTGAGATTCCTCATTTAGCTGGAATAGGACACAAACTGTCTGTGAAGGTGTGGGAACAGAAATTGTGATAAAAACCAGTCTTTTTAAACTCCATTGTAGATGGAATTGTTTTCTCCCTCAAATCTTCTTCTATTAAAATTCTACTCACTTTTCTTCTTGACAGAGGGAATCTAGCAGGAGGCAGGGCCCTCTTTCCATGTGCTCTAGGAGTTCACCCTCATTCTGCTGTGAGCATTAGTCAGCAAGTTACTTCTAGCTTAAAGATCCTTTCTGTTGTGGAAGTATTTTCAGTACTTTCAGGCCTGTTCTAACACTTAATAAATTACAAGAGAGATTCACCATACTTGGTTCTCATTAATTTGACAGTCTTTAGCTTGACATTTGTTCTTTGTGGAGTTCTTGTGTGATGCTATGATGATAAAATGCCATATGTCTCATTGTTATTAGTTTTCTAAAACTTCCTGCTTATCTTTTCCTACATGTCATTGTCAGGAAATCATGAAAGTTATGTTTTATAATGTTGGCCTTAAGTTATTAACTGAAATTTAAATGAACTACTAGCAAAATTTAAGACAGAATTTTTGCTTTAACATGAAGAAACAGAAGATAACATGTGTAGTGCATGTCCCCAAAGTACTTTTTACAAAGATGCTTCCTCTGCATTTCCAGCTTTATTTTTAAAGATTAAGTGAGTCTGTTACTGGCTTCAATTTTTTTTTTCATGGAATTAATTGAATTAATAATTTGATAATTTAACTTTATCAGATTTTTGAAGTGTCAGTATGTCGTAGACTGAAGAACTAAGCGACATGTGTCAGTGCAGGAAGGTGTCCACTGACAGTTATTGTTTTTTTGGGGGCCAAGGCAACAGGGAATTGGCACAGCAGTGTTTAATGCAAATGTAGTGCTAGTATGGTTTATGAATGAGTTACTGAGTTACTATATTTTCAATATCCTAAAAGTACTGGAAACAAATAAACTACACATCCTGGAAGATACATCTGTGTAAGAAATATCAAATACTTCTCCTTTTCAAAACAGAAACTAATACATTTGGTTCTTTTAACTAGTTTGTTTTCAGCCCTTGCTCGCAGGTGTAACAGTCAAAACTGAAAAAGCTCGCTGTTTATTAGTGCTACCAAAACCATTGCATTGACAAGGTGAGGTTCTTAGTCACACAAACACCAGGAACAATTAAGTTTCAATTGTAATCCATCTAGTCACTGAAAATTCATTTTTCAGCTGTTTTTAAGCTCACTGCTGTAACATCAGCATGACAGACTTAAAAATGCTTGTAATCTAGCAGTGATGCATGCTGTCTCTCCTGATCTGGTCATACTATACTAAGCAGAGATTGGGATGCTTCAAGGGTATTACCAGAGTAATGTTTAAAACTGATGTATTTTGTAGCAAATCTGTAATAAGCATTGTACTGGAATACTGTAGTGAATCGTAGTTGCAGGTGAGGTGATAATTCATCCATTGTAAACACATCAACTTAGTAGTGTTAATTTATTTTTTGGGTTAGAAAGACAGTCTCTAAAGAGAAAGGGTTTCCTCTTAGTAGTAATTAATGCTCAGGGATTTCACACCCTTATCATTTTGGAAATAAAAGTACTTGGCTCTCAAAACAGATCTCATTTTTGTATTTGCTTCATGTATCGGTCTCCTGTCATACTGAAGATCTACCTCATGTAAGATTACTCAATTTATACATCTTGATGTATCAGTTATTGGTGGATAACTTTCTAATAGCTTGCATCTCTATGCAAATGAGGTGCCAGATTTTAGCATTGGAGTTTCTGTGGTTCTCAGGCTGCAGCCTGCCAGAAATGTGAAGTCTGTCTGTCGTGAAGGTTAAATGGCTGTGTGATATTCTCCTAGAGCAATTGTGTGAGCCTGGTGGTACAGGTGTGTGGCCAGAATAAGGGATGGGCTAAGGCACTTTTCAGGGTACGTGTCTTTTACCAATGTTTGTAGTGGTGGTGTCTGTGGGACTTGCTTTCCTGGGGACACAGCTTTAGAGCACTTCTGCTCTTACATGCAAGCACCTTCCGAGTCAAATTGATCTGTATAATCTTTTGGTGAAGCCTGATGTAAATAGTGAGGTGAGGTAGGAGTAAGACAGACACCAGTAGACAGACACTGTTGCCTACTCTGAGATGCAGCTGGACAGCTTCTAGGGAAAAATATCTTACAAAATGGTGCATCAGTTCTTCAAAAGAATCAGGCACACACTTCTGTCTGCCATGCACACAGAAGACAAAGAAGGCAAGGGTATAGTTGGGAAAGGACCTTTGCTTCCCTGCTCTAGAAGACATGATTTGTTTGATCCCAGCAATGGATAAATTATTCAAGAATAATTAATCTTCTAGAGTTATTACTCATGTAATGCAACCAATGCTATTTAATTTTTTTAACCATCATCACTGAGGATTGCAGAAAGGAACATGATGTGAGCATATTCATTCTCTGTACTTGGATTTTGAATGAAATAAGATTCTTCAGATAGTTCATGGAGATTATGAGAAGTTTATCCAATCTTTTGTTTTTGAGACCTAAAATAATTCTGAAAAATTACACAGATGATGTTTTATTAGCACCTACTGGGGTTAATTAAGTCATACATTAACATTAATCTCTCTTTTCCTTAAGGACACAGTAAACACAAATTGCATTGTCAGTCTATGAAGCTTATTCTTTTCTCTATAGACTATGGCTTGCTACAACATTGCTGAGACTAGGATTAGATGTGCTGATCAAAACCACGTGGTATTTTGCCTAAATGCAATGAATGGAGAATCTTTAATGTACTTTTAAAATTATTTTTATTTCTTCTTTGTCTATTCTCACATGAAATATTTTGTATCAGCAAGAATTTTCTCTTGACAGGACAGCTATGAAGCTATACTATACAACTACGCATAGGAGACAGTGAATGATTGAGTACTGCTTGCGAATGGCTCATTCGTTTTGTAGTGTATGCTTAGGAGTTAAACACCAGACTTTTCCTCGTCCTCTTCCTCATCCTCTTCCTCGTCCTCTTCCTTGTCCTCTTCCTCATCCTCTTCCTCGTCCTCTTCCTCGTCCTCTTTCTTCTTTCTCTCCCTCTCTCTGTGAGGTTATCTATAAGTAGATAATAGGGAAGCAAAATCAAATAACTGTTTTGGAGTTAAGACCTGAAAAAATACAAGGAATAGCAAAAATGTTTCTGTGAAAATGAATCACATGGTATGTGTGTTCTTCAGCTTGTCAGAGTGTGTCAACATGAGGCAGAAAACATGGCTAAAATACGTATCTGAACTAATTAACCACTTAAACCGAGATGCATGCAAAATTCTTCTATAGCCAAGTGCAAGCAGAGTTTTCATGTAATTATAAATGACATGTCAGGCTGGGGTTCAGTGGGCTCCTTGATGTTGCCTATCATGGTGTCCTTCCTGAGGAGTCCAAGGGCAGCGTTATGTTGTGCCTGTTTCAGAAAGAAAGATACCTAAGTACACAGTGCATGGGCACATTCCAGCCACTGTTCTCTGCACCAGCCACTTGCAACGAAGTTATTGAGCAGAGGACAAGAAATCCATCCACATACAAGCTGAAGAAACAAAGCAAATTCATGACTGTGTCCTCATCTGTTTTTGGAACATACTGCCATGCAGCATATAAAACTGACTGATAAATAAATTTTGCAACGACAAATTATATCAGTTGGATGCAGTTATATGGAAATTATCGCTTTCATGCTTCTGAGTCCATCATCTTCATTTGGTTTATTCAGTGAAAAAACTGAGGCAATTGTGAATGTTAAAGATTTACAGAAAACGGTCCACCATAATGGCAGCACCTTGCAGGCAAGTCTTGTCAAGTCAGGCTATTTTAGTACAATATTTTTATCTAGTATTTCTTAAACACCTCTGCTCCATCAAACTAATGGGAAATAAAATTTACTTGTCTTTGTTCTGATATATTCTGAAAGCCTCTTTTACCTCCACTATGATTTATACCATTAAAGTAGGTAAGTCTTGATTAAATCTTGCGGTTAATGTTTTTCCTGATTGTAAGTTTTTAATATACACTCTTTGAAGTTGAATAATGAAAATACCTGGTTAATTCTATTGTGCAATCTGACTTAAATGTGATATTTTATTCCTAGCAGAGGTTTTAGACCAAAAATCAGCTTAGAATTGGTGATTAAACTAAAGCAAAAAGGTACCAGTTTTTTCTGCCTTGTTATATTTTCTTCTTTGGCCTTGCTAATATAAAAAGGGGAGGAAAAATTATTTTTAGTGTGTCATAAGGTTTTAGGGTGTCATAAAGGTTTATTGTACTGTAAGGTTTGTTGTTTTATGCAGTCATATGTCATTACCAGGAAGCATGATTCTTTCCTTTGCTGTATCTTTTAATACAGAAGCCACAAATGAGAGCTTCCCTGGACTAAAGGAACAAAAATATTTTTGCCTTCAACACAGATTCCTGATTGGACATTTTAGCTCTAAAACTTGGGGAGAGAAGATGAAAGGATGCATTACTTGATTGCTGATTTCAAGACTTAGGTTTAAAATCTCTAGTTTTAGATGACAGAAGCAATGTAAAGTGCCTTGTAGCCTGAGTTTAATGGGCTCATGAGGGAGATGACTACAGGTGAAACTGTAGCTTTTTCAGTGTTTTGGTTGTTCCTTTGTTTCTAGGTGTGTAGATGGTAAGTTAAACCAGATTGACAACCCTGTCTGAAGTTTAATGGCTTAAACCATGCACAGATGGCTTTTGTAACTATCAGGGCTATACATAAGCAAATTATGTCAACTACACCGTAAATGCTAGAAGAGGTAGCCTAGTGGAATACTCCCAGATACCTTATCCTCAAAGTCCATTTCTAAAAAGTATGTTCCAAAGGGGAGCATGTGCACAGCAAGATATAAAGGTGTTGAATAGACAGTGACAGGAGGAAGAAAAGGCAGAGGACACCTCTAAAGTGTGATGGAGAAATTTGCTGAGAAGACCCTTTTACCTAATGTTTAGATTAATTGATCTATTGGTAGAGTAAGCATCCTGCAACTGAATTTACAGCAGAGGAATAAGGGTGATAAATCATATTCAGTGGGGTTTGAAAGAAAATTTATTAGACAAAACAACACAAAATCAATAAAAACAATTCAGCCTGGAAACAAACAACACAGCAATGAGGGTCAGAAAACACACAGCAGAAATACGCTACTTGTTAAATTAAACTGTCCACATAATGGAGTTTCAGATGGAAGTCTGGACTTCTCGGCCTTTCTGTGAGAAATGTGGAAACTACTACAGATCATGTCCTTTCCAGTCAGCTATTGCAGCCTGAAGGTGCTAGGCTTTCATAAGACACTTAGAATGCTGACAGCAATTGGGCTCTGTTGAGGTGGAATAGACTTATAAATTTTAGGTATTTACAGAGAAGAAACATTGTTTGCAAAGCTGTTCTGTCATGGTACTGATACAGCAGCAGTACAGGCACAACAAAGCCTCTGAGTGTATTGTTCCCTATCTAGTTCAGCATATTATGCTTTCATTTCAGTCAGGGGTTGCAGAATCGGGTCACTGCAGCTACCCTGGATTTTTCACTGTGGAGAGAAAATGCTGAAGATGTTTTGGCAGGTTCAAGACCCCAGAACCTCTAGGTTGTTGAGAGGTTCCAAGGCTGCTTGTAGCGCAGCTGGCTCAGTGTCAGACACAAAGCTGGCAGAGTTTCACCCTGAGACAGTTATGCTGTAGAGGGAAGCAGAAAGCAGGAATCAAACTGAGGTCAACAGGGACGGTTTCCAGAGGTTGAGGGGGTGCACAGTCCTTGGCTCTAAAGAATTACCATACCTACAATTTCTTGTACGATTTATTCCTCTGGGACTTCTGCCTTTGACTTTCCCCAGTTTTTCTGTGATTAAGAGGTAATTGCTCAATCAATAGAATATAGTAACATCATAGGAACCTAAGAGATTCTTGTGCAATAAAGGAAAAAAAATCCCCATCAAATTTTTCATACAATAGTACCAGTTAAAAATGAAAAAGTAATTAAAATTTTATTGTGCGAAATAAGCTGGGGGTTATCTGTAAGGAATGATAGGAAGGAAATACTGTTTTCTTAAAAGTGGTGGGAATTCAGTAAGAGTGTGTACTGACAGCCCAGAAAACCAACCATATCCTGAGCTGCATTAAAAGCAATGTGACCAGCAGGGTGAGAGAGTCATTTCTGCCTCCCTAGCGCTGCATCCAGCTTTGGGTCCCCAGTACAAGAAGGGTGTTTATCTGTTGGAATGAGTTTTGAGAAGAGCCATGAAGATGTTCCAAGGGTTGGAGCAGCTCTCCTGTATAGACAGAAGAGAGAATTGAGATTGTTCAGCCTGGATAAGAGAGCTCCAGGGAGACTTCACTGAGGTCTTCTAGTACCAAAAAGGGGCTTTTTTAAAAAAAGAGGAATGATACAACATCAGACTGAAGGTTTTAAACTAAACGAGGAGACATTTAGATTAGATCTTAGGAGGAAATTCTTTACTGTGAGGTGGTGAGACATGGGAGGAACATTCTCAGAGGAGTTGTGGGAACAGGAGTTCCCTGCTCCTGGGGACCGTTCAAAGCCGAGTTGGATGGGGCTTTGAGCAACATAATCTAATGTGTCACATCCCTGCCTATCACGGGAAGATCGGAACTAGACGATTTTTAAGGTCCTTTTCAACGCAAAAATGTTCTATCAATCTATGAATTTCATTATGAAATATATGAATAAATTTTCTTGACAGTGTTCAAGTCATTCAGTGTCAGATGATACTGCATGTACTCTAAAATATGTATGGAATTTCCAGAGGTGTTCCTCTGGGAAACAGTCCTCTCAAAACAGGAAATCTGATGAAAACATGGATACTTTTTGTCCTTTCATTGTGAAAATTCCACGTGTTACGTCTGTTTTTTTGCATGGGCATAACGCCTTTTGGAAAAGAAAATACAGATAGGCTTTAAAGGAGGGCCTAGTGCTTCTTTTGCTAAAATTTAAGTGTCAGAACTACTCTGACAGCCTCAGCATAGCAGCCTGGTGTTCAAAGGCCAGTTTCTTTAGGAATGCAGTCCTGAAATAAGTAATCTGAACCCTGTGGCAGTGTAACGTGTTCTGCACTTGTTATCTTACACTTAGAAGTATTGTGGAATTTCCTAGAAAATAAAATATTTCCTTCAAAATGTGGCAGATGTACACAAAAACTGATGTTATTAAAATAAGAATTGATTACTTCCAGTTGAGATGAATTTTTACTGCCTAGCAGCACTTAAAAATAGTTAAAACCACTTCCTCCCTGGGTTGTTTTGATGATCTTTTAAATATAATAATAAACCTGATGTCTTTAAGAAAGAGAAGTTACTTTTCACTGTGTCGGCTATATTTAAAGTATTGGTTTTATTATAAAGAAACCTTAATTAAAAGAAATGGTGTCTGATGGAGGCTGACTTGAGCATTACCTAAGACAGCTGAATACACAGAAGGAGGGCAGGTTGCTGTTCATAGCAGGAAGATGAAAACATCTTTCTTTGAGAAGACCTTTCACGAAAATGTATTTGGACTGGACAACAGAACTAATTTTTATTGCTGATCAGTCCAAATATTGAGGAAGTGGTAAATATTGTGTGCTGGCTTTTGAGGTCAAAATTTTCTCTTTTGACCTGTGGGACTAACCATGTGTCATTCTCCTAACCTTTATCCAAGGCACTGGTTGAGCAATATCACAGGCACCATAATAAGGGTCCATCATTAAATTACTTACAAAGGGATAATATTTAAGCTAAAAAAAAGAGGTGAAGAATTGGTAAAGGTCCTGTGGATGCCAACAGCCAGGTCAGAGAGGGAGCATCAGACAAAGGCCCAAGAAGTTAGTGGTTCTTTTTCTGCCTGCTGGTTGGTTTTGTTTTTTTTTTAATATTTATTTTCCTTTTTTGTTAATTAGGTCTTTAACAGGGAGCTGCATTTGAAACATGACAGTACTTGTCTACAGCAGGCAAGAGGGTTATTTTCTGAGGCTTGTGGGCATAACCAGAATCTTGTGACTCCTTCTGACTTGTAGTTTGTTAGCTTGATGCTCAGGTAACCCCAGGGCAAATATTGTCCCTAGATTCATAAATACTCATCAAACAGTGTGCTGACTCCTCAACTCATGATATGGCCTGCTATTTGGAAAACCCCTGCAGAATGGAGAAGGTAGCTAAACATTATGTTACAAAAATGAATATAATTGCAAGTGCTGCTTAACATACTAAAAAAAACCTGTTTCGCTAGGAAATAGCTTCCAAGGACAAGCTCAGTGAAATATAACTTCCTGTTAAAAAGACTAGGTTAGGTACAACAGAATGTTATCATCCTTAGTTCAGTAAGTTTAGTTATTCAAATACAGAGCTGCAGCATTTCATGTACATTCAGCAGAAAGTACTCTAGGAAAAGATCAAAGCAATCAGTTGTTTGGTTTTTTTAAAAGTACAAATTGAAATATTCTTAGGAAAGAAGTCTTAGGTTTAAATGCATGTCAAAACTGAGTTGATTTATTTTGAAATAAAACCACCTTAACTGCAAAAAGACCTTATTTTAGAAATGGGTGTGTATTCATTGTAGGCAAAACTGTTTATGCATGCAAAAGTGAGTGAAAAAAAATAGTTCTGATTCTCTGACAAAAGACTGACTGAATGATTCGGTGAGGGAGAACAAGCACTCACAGTTTGATATTCCCTGGCAGGATTTTTTCTTCCCAAGAGAAACTTGCACCCTTGGATATTTGTCAAAATATTTCCTGTCCAACAAATCCCACTCTTAAGTTCTCACAGTATTGTCAATCCCAGAGAAAATTGCAGAAAAATCTTAATTTACACAATTTACTTGCAGACACTGCAGTTAGAAATCAGTAATATGAGAGAGAGGCAAAACCCTAAGGTAATTATTTCTTGTTCTTAATCAGCATGTCCTGCCTGCAAGATATTTGCCATGGCATTCGCATTGGCAGGCACTGGCAGAGCATTAAGAAAATGCTGAGAAAATGAAAGGGTATGCCTCCTTTATTGACAGCCTTCCACCTTGGGAGCTGGTAATCAGCTCAAGACTCTATCACCTCTCTTGAGTACTCCATGAAGTTTCCAGGAGCTCTGTTGTATTGACATAGCATGATTCACACAGTGCAAAGTTACTTTGGGCGATGCGTGAAATGGATTACTCCTGACCAGGTGACCCTATCAGTAACAGCCTGTCTGCTTCAGGGTTGCTCCTGTTGGAAGTTTCAGCACTGAAATCAGAATGAGCACAAGTTCTAACCTTTAGATCTGTCTCAGCAGGGAAGTTACAGTTGTGCAGTGCAGAGAAGCTACAAGAGGTGTGTGGTGCCTGCTCATGGCAACAACAGAGGAATTTCACTTTGATCTGTCTTGCATGTTTCCAAGCAATCCATCTTTGTGTGCTTAGAAGTCTTATGGTGAATGCTTTGGCATAAGTACTACTGGTATTAATTGTCACAGTGTAAAAATAACCTTGATAATTTACTTGAAACATACTGTTACTTTGCCATATGTTCTTCTCCCTCCCAAAAATCACTTGATCTAATTTTTACCCCAAGACTATTTTATATAAAAATCTCATTAAGTTGCAGAGAAATCACACTCTTTCTGATTTCAGTAATGCTGCCATGATCATGATGATTATTTCTTCTTTGACATTAAATGACTACATTGGAATTTAAAAAAACATAGTGGGGGTCTGTTTTTATTTTTAGCATATATAGTGCACTTTATTCTGAAGTCTTCTGAAAGCCATGTTTCGTGTGACCTTCCAGTGTGATAAACAGCTCCATTAACTGCTGAAAGTTCTGTCCTGAAAGTCATTCAACACAAGAACAGAGCATTCTATTCCATCTCATTTCCATAATCCTTTTAACACCTAATGCATAATAATAATAAAAAAATTCAAACGATTTATCTAGCATTCACCCCCTTCTTTCTCTCCTACTGCTCTCATCTTGCTATTTTGCAGGAATGATTTATCCTCTAGATGAATGCCTTACCATTTAATTATTTCACAGGAAGCTTTACTGAGATATGAATAATCAAATAAAAGGGGAGATCCATTCCTAGAGCCTCTTCTGTTGTCAGCGTCTGATTTGCCAACACTTGTCAGGCACTTGCTGATGAATAGAGAAATAACTAGTTGTTATTGATGTCAGAAGAAATTCAAGGAAACAATTTTTCTAAGGTATAACATCTCTGTTTCTATAAATATCAATTCACTACAGCTTTTAAAGTGAAAGCTTAGTTGTTTTCTTAGTAAATATATTAAAAGGTACCAAAAGAGACATTTCCTATTTACTTTGATATGAAATACTTCTGGGAAATAACTACAGGGAAATACTGGTCAAGTCTGTCTTCTAGGATAGTTTGCTTTCAAATATCACAATATTTTATTTATAATCATCTTTATTTTTAAAATTTATCTAAAGATGTTAAACAAGTTCACAAAGCAGTTTAAAGGTATATTCTAGAAGGTATCATCTATTGGAATTAATAAATTTAGAAGTCAAAGAGAGAGAAAAAAGAGTTATGTTTGAATGTGAAATAAAATTTGATTATAAACAGTTGTGGTTTATGCCAAAAAGCAGAAAAATTACACTTAGAATCACATAATACCCTGAAATGGACAAGACTTGTGAGGATCACTGAGATCACCTCATGACTCTGTGCAAGGCAACCTACAAGCTAGACCTCACACCTAAGACCACTATAGAAAGGCTTCTTGAACACAGGAAGACTTGGGGCCATGACCAGGTCCTCGGGTAGGCATTTTCAGTCTTTTATCCCCAAATTTGTATATGTTAAAGACTGCAACTGATATATTAAAATAATTAATTTTCAGTAAGTTTAATATGGTTTAATCTTCAGAAAAGCAGCCTAGTGGCTGAGTTGGAATTAAATGTTTAGTTTTACTAAGGATGCTTTAGTGCCTGCATTCTTATCACTTGAATATTTATTGGTATTTCAAAAAAACCCTGAAAAATCAGATATAAAAACATAACCACTTTTTGTTTGATATATCTCTTTGTGATATGGACCTCTCTGCATTTTCTTTCTGCATTGCTGAACTGCTATTGCATACAAAGGAGGGAATTGTTCTCAGAGTCCTAAATTTGGTTTTAGTAATACTTGTTTAAAGTTTTCTGATTTAGCCTACCTTTTTCACATTTATGCAAAATTGATTTCTCCTTCAAATGCAAGCTGAGTGTTCCATCCAGCTAATTAACCTGCACTTCTGTGGGACAGTGCTGAATATGTCAGAGAAACATTCTAGTTTGCTCTACAAACACCATAAAGTCAACAACTAATATTACAGTAATAAATTTATATAAATAAGTCTATCTGATTTGTAACAGCAGGAAAGACCAAGGCATGGGATCTGATCCCAGATTCCCTTAAAACAAATTGGTTCTCCATCCTAGAAATTCTGGTCCTTACAGTTTCTTTCAATTTTCTTCTCAAAACTCTTGTTCTCCTAGTATGTTAGGGAAGATTTTACTCTTCATTTGAATAGTCATGGTTTCTAGGTAAAAACAGATAGCCTATACTCACCAAAATAACTATAACAATCTGTTTCATACTGGGACATGGTATCCATTTTTGTGAGCTTCATCAGATCCTAGTGGTCCATCTGCTATCCTAGCTGAAGGGTGCAGGCTAATCAGAAGGTACCTGAGGTTTTTTTTCTTCACATACTAGAAGTTGTATTAGTATCTTTAAACTTTTTTTTTGTGCAAGTCTGCTACCACAGTGTATCAAGTAGTGCTTCTTCAGAGGAGAGCCTGGCATTTAATCAGTTAACTTTGATAGAGAAATAGGAAAATTTTGATTACCACTCAATGATATGTAAGCAGCAACAGATGCTTATTATTATAAACAGATGACTCTTATTATTATTTCAGATAGTCAGACAACCATATGTCTCAAGACAGGAGGCTTCATAATTTTATGTATGTGGTAGCAGTTTGCATGAGAACCTCCTTTTTCTCATTAAATTACTGGGAGAGATCATTGCTGTGGTCATTTTTACAGACAAAGTACTTGGAGAAACAGGCAGTGCAAATTATACGTATAATAAAAACATCAAATGTCCAAATGATTGGACAATGATCTCCAATTCACTTGGAGATAATTATTGTAGCTATGGTTGGTTAGTTTTTGATTTATGTTATGTTTTTCCAACAATTTTAGTAATAGTAATTAAATTTTGTATTGCTTGATTTAACTATTGAATTTATTCCCAAAATAGATGGACTTTAAACTCTTTCTGAGCTTATTTAAAGATTTTATATTTCAATAGGAATCTTCCTATCCATATATCTGAACATGGTTTTAAAAACCTGAAACAATTGCAGTATATAAGATGAAGAATGGAATATTAATGAAACAGTGAGCAGTTCAGAAATTAACTTTATTGTCTATTCATTAATATATATACAGAAGTAATGCTTACTCTGAGCTTGTCAACAGTTAGGTTTGTTTGGGACAAGAATAAAAAATTCCCCTGCATTTGGCTATATAACCCAGATATTAAAATATTTTTGGATGTCTTTTTAAAACTAAGTGTAGCACTTTCAAAAGAATGCTTTTATTACTTATGTACGTTTAAGAAATACTCTTTCTTTAGCTGAATTTAAAAATTATGATAAAGAAATGCTCAAATAGTATCAAGACTAATGTAAACAGTTAGTAGCAAAATAAGTACCTATACAAGAAAAAATAGTAAACAGTGCAAAACACAAATTGCAGAGATTGCTATAATTTCTTCATCTGGAATGTGCATATAACAAAATCGGTTATTTGAACTACTAGACCAAATTAAAAAAGTTATTCTGAGCCTCTCCTATTTTAATGAGCTGAAACGTAATATAGAGGCTTGCACAAAATGTTCTGTGGTGATACAGACAGAAGTGAATTCAGTCCCCAGAATGAAAAAAAAATAATTTAAAAACCTCTCCTTTTGTGTGGAATTTGAGCAGCAGGAGAAGGCAGAGCCAGAGGTTGCAAGAATAAGCCTTTTTAAAAATACTTGTCGAAGTCCAAGTCCATTGGGAGTGATTGCAACCTGGCTGACTTTGCTCTGCAAAGGTCAATAAAAATTGCTTTCCATCAGAAAACCAGGCAAATAAACAAAACAAACCAGAAATAAAAGAAACCTAAAACCGAACTGCTTAAATTACTTTCCGTTTCAAGTCAATGTGCAGATCATGTGAAATGTCAATATCTGGTTAAAGATCAGAAACTGCAATAACCTCTGAAAGCCTTCCACTTGCTCCACTTAAACTGCCATCTTGAACATCACATTCTCGCTGTTATTTTTGCAAAGAAACAAAATACACATGCATCTTGGATTTCTAAGTCCTTGTCTGATCATATTTGAGGAAAAATAAAACATGCGACACTAATGGACTTTTTATTTTCATTTCAGCTTCCCATCAAGGTATCCCTTTGAACAGCTATTTCCCATTTTTAGCCTCAAACAAAACTAAAAGGATGATGGAGTGGAAATATGTTCAGAAAACTTAGTAAACTCACATCCTGTATATCCTCACCTATTAGCTATCAATCCAGTATGACCCCAAAGCAGGGGCTTTTAGACAGCATCCTGTACTATTTCTGTACTGCATCCTGTATTATTTCACATGTTCAGATGAAAGAAGCATACAAAAAGATAACACTTCTTGGATAGACCACAGGACAAAGTAGATTTCCTCAAGATGTTCAGAAAATTTTTAGAAAATTTAAAATCTTAGGTCTTTTTATTTAATAATCTTCATTGAATACAGCACACTAAATTAATTCTTTGCTGTTACTAATTATAATCATTTAAGTCTTCACCTACCATGAATGCTAAGTAATAGAAAATGAGAGAATCAAGATTCTCATTCAAAATCCTTAATGAATCTGACAGTACCAAGTTGTTGGAAGGCCCCTTCAGTCTTGCCATTGCATTCTTGTTGTACAAGGTGTTTTTCACATCTGAAGGCTAAAAATATGGATTGCTGCATTGGAAACCAGGAAGGATTTAGCAAGTGGGATATTATCAAATACTGAAACACTTTATTTTTCAAGTGAGTGTGGTGAACTGTCTCTGACCTAGGCAAGTTAGGGCAGGAGAGCTGAGACATAAATATTTTGTCTACCAAATTTGAATTTCTCTCCTGGGCTTTGTCTGCAAAGTCCTGTCTCACTTCTCTGGATGTTAGAATATTGAGACATTTATCCCAAATTATAAGATCTTAACTGTCATGGAATTTCATTTTTTTAAAGCCTGAAATCACAAATTATAAATGCTTGGGAGACTAAAAATAATTCAGCCAGAGAAGCACAGCAGAGAAATTAATTAGTTATGCTCAAAAGATGCATATTATCAGCACCTTTGGAGTGGATGGTGAATTGTGCATGCACTTTCCCTAAAAGGTATTTGATGTGGTAAGGAATAATCCTTTTTTCTGCTGAGAGCAGTGTGAACAGGCTGGCTGGCCTTTCCTTTCCAGAAAAGAGCAAGCCTTGGAGAGGACTGACTTACTGACACATAGAGGTGTTCAGTGTTTTCACGTTCAGAAGTTTGGATAATAGCTTTTTTAGGGAGGTCGTGGAGGCTTCAAACAGAAGGCTAGAATAATTGATAAAAACTTTCCATAAGCTCTTGAGAGGATTTTCAGTATTAGGAAAACACACCAGTCAAACGTCTTTTTTAGCAGAGCACCTTTAGAAATCGTACTGCTGAAGAAGTCACAGAGTTATTAACATGGCTTTAGAGCTATTCCCCAACACCCTTAAGTCACCCGGAAAGGTTTTTCCTTCTCTTCCCTCTAAAACAGCAACATTTCTAAAGACAGAAACTGTAGACATTGTTCTGTTGCACCAGAGACATCATGATTCCACTTCTTCATGTGAATTACAGTAAGGATTTTTTCATTATTCTTATGTAAGTGTTACAAACCCTCTCAAAACTCAAGACCTCCAGGAATGTTACTTCTTCCTTTTTGACATAAGAAAGGGAATTAATAAACCACCTTAAAACTGCAGAAATCACTTATGATACAAAACTAACTATAATCTGTTTTTGATGTACAACTCTTCATGTGTGGCAAGTGGCTGACAAGCCTAATCTTCAAATATCCTCAAAGCCATAGTGCTGCAATGAAAGGGATGGTTTTCAAAAGAAATCAGCCTCTTATTGACAGTCCCAAATACATCACAGTAATAATCAGTTTGTTGTTAAAGCATTCACTGTTTTGCTTCTCCAGCTTTTGAATGACTTTTTATTGCTATAACTTTAGTAGCAATTAAAAAAAAGTTTAAAAAGTGGAATATGAGATTTATAGGTTCAGTTCCTAGTTGCTATAAAAATAGTTCATTACTTTAATTCTAAAAAATACTCTTAAATAATTCTTTGTCACTTAGGGACAGACACTGTCCAAGTCTATGAGATTTCTCATACTGCAGTGTAACTGCCTTTCTTTCCAATCAACTAAAAGAGATGACAAGCTCTGCAATTGTTGGATATTTATGATCTTTGCAATAAGCACAGTTGTTGCTTTGGTCTAAGCATTTATGGGTTTGGGTTTTTTTTTTTTTTGGTTAGGAAAAGCAGTGTTTCATAGAGTGCCAAAGTAGGAGTTTTACAGAGGTACTTAGAGGCTTTAGAACCAGAGGCTGCAGATTTTGATTTGATTTCCAGTAATACCACACAAAGGAGTAAAGATCAAGATGAATCTGAAAGACCATAAGAAGACTGCAGAGGCTGGGGGTGGAGAACCAAGCAGAACAAATTACAAAAGTTTTCCTTATGTAAATACAGGGCATACAGGCATGCCTTGCAGTTTATTTGTTTTGGGTTTNNNNGGGGGAGGGTGGGGTGGTTTGGTTGTTTTTTGTTGTGTTGTTTTTGGTGGTTGATTGGGTTTTTTTGTTTCATTTTTTGGGTTTGGGGGGTTTTTTTGTTTGTTTATTGTTTTTGTGGTGGTTATTTTTTCCCCCTATTTGTGCTTCTTTTTGTTTCTGCTGGCCAGTTTTTAAAAATTTATTTTCACTTTCAGTTGCACAGAAATAGCTTCTCTAAAGTCATACTTTCCATTCTAATTTTCAAATTACATAAAAATAAGGGACTGCTCTATGGTTCCTGCCTATTGCTTATTAGCAAGTCTACCTGCCCTTATGTAAAGGCATAATTTAAGAAGTGCCAGTTTGTTACTTGATCTTCCTGTGAGTCAGAGAGCTAAAATAGCTATAATTATCTAACTGCTTTGCAACCCCTTATTAATTTCCAGAATGTAGTGAGTTTGTTAATAAGAACTCTGGACTCTCAGAGGATTGAAGGAATCACTGCAAAAATTTATCTCTACCAATCTCATCTGACATGTCGTTTGTCACTGAAGAACTTACCTGCAGAGGAAAGTGAAATTCAAGAGTCTTCCTGTTTTCTTCTCTCTCTACTTTTGGACAGCTACAATAAGACAAGAAAGAATTTAATTCTAAGCACTGATTTTGACAAGGAGGTAAAATAAAAACCTTCAGTTTCCTAAATAAATGATTTCATAGCATTACCAGATGGTCAGAGGAAGTGATTGTCCTGCTCTGCTCTGTGCTTGTGTGGCCTCAACCTGAGTAATGTGTGCACTTTTCAGCATCACAACATTAAATAGACAATGGGTTCTTCGTAGTTGTCCAGAGGAGGCCTACAAGGATGGTGAAGGGGCTTGTGGGGAAGTCTTATTAGGAGTGGCTGAGGTCATTTGGTCTGTTCTGTCTGGAGGAGGAATCAAGGAAACAGTATGAAGCTGACTGATGGGAGGTTTAGGCTGGATATTAGAAAAAGGTTCTTCACCTGGAGAGTGGCTGGGCCCTGGCCAGGCTCCTCAGGGAAGTACCAAGCCCGACCAAGTTCAAGAAGTGTTTGGGCAACTTTCTTAGACACAGGGCGTGATTCTTGGATTTGTCCTGTACAGGGCCAGGAGTTGGACTTGATGATCCTAGTGGGCCCCTTCCAACTCAGCATACTCTATGATTCTATCCTATGATACATCATTTTGTAAGCTAGTAGTTACATGGGTGACCTGAAAAGCAAGATTCTGAGTCTAGCATGATGCTGTATCATTCACCATTGTGAATGTTGTAGGTAGCATTTGAGACTTTGCATTGGACCTTGTAACAGTTTTTAACTGCTTATGAAGACATTAGGTACATTCTCTACAAATTTAATTCTTTATTTTTCTTGAATTTTGAGCAACCAACATAAACAGACAATATTTGTTTTCTAACTAATTTTCTAAATTGTTGATGAGAATATAGAAAATACTTCTCTATTTGAGACCCGAAAGTGTTTTTGTGTTCTGTCCTTGCGGCGGTGCGTGTCCTTCGACGCTCGGTTTGCCCCGACACACCCTCACAGGCCCTTGGTGTGTGGGTCCTTGGCAGCCAACCCACCCTGCTGCGTCACGGTGATGAAGGGAAGAAAGATGGGACTCTCCAAGGCTCAAAGAGGACTCAGGTTTATTGAGGACCAACAAGGGAGCCTCTCACCCAAGACCGGTGCCTCAGAGAGACCCAGTCTGCCGAGTGAGAGGGGGTTTTATACAGAAGGAGGGTCTCGGAGTGGGTAGAAACATGGCCAGTGGGGTAGAACTGGGGAGTGGCTGCTAACATAACAGACATTAGAGTAAACCAATAGTAAAGGGGTAGGAGGGGAAAGGATACAACCTAGCCAGTCATCTAAAGTTTCTCCTCAAAGATTCTAGACCTGGGAGACAGGTCTAGGGATGACTGACAGGGAGGGGAGGTTTCTGAACATTTAACAGACAGGCAACCAAGGCGGGAAAAATGAACCAATCAGGGGCTGTAACTAGGGCAAGCTGAGGGAGAAGCTCATGACATGCATCAACTTATGGCTAAAATTAGAACTGGGGTACAGTGAACAAAGAACAGAGAAGAAGAGAAGCCATTTTGTGCAATTACAAAACTTATAACAAACTAAACATACAAGCACATCACCACCACATGCCCTCATGCAGACTGATCAAACTCCAGTAATTTAATTTTTTTTTTACCTTGGTTTCAGTATGAAAAAAAATTACAAAGCAAGGTTTAGAATACTGGCAAAGAATTAAAGCTCTGCTGAACAAAACTACCCTCTAACACAAGATGATCCTATATTTTTATTATAAATACATGTCATCACAGTCTTGATTTCATTCTGGGAGGAGCAGATTTATCAAAGGAGTTTGGTTGTGTCATGGTTTGAGGGGAAGTGAGTTTTTCAGGAAGCTGAGGTCAAACCAATCGGTGCCCACTGAGAAGTTGGACACGCCTCTGAGGACACAAGGTGTTAAAAGCAAGGACTCCCAGGGGCACTTCCTCTTTCCAAGCTCTGCTTTCAGCAGAGAAGCATCTCTCCTCCCCTGCCCCATGTTGGGCGAGGGAGGGGAGCCAGGTAGGCCTGGGCCCCGGTGGGGGGAAGAAGAGAGAACGGGACGGGAGCTGGGTCAGCCCATCCAGGATGGAGGGGTGGAGAACTGGAGAACTTCGGAGGTGCCTTCCGTCCCCCGTCCCCCCCCCTGCCCCCCCCCTTGGCCCATCTCCCCCCCAAGGGAGAAGGTGCCGGAGCTGCAAGCTGGTGTGTGGGAGTTGCTGGAGCCTGCGGAGCCTGCCTGCTAGTGCCTGTGCCTGTGGCCTTGTGGAGAAACAAAGACTTTTAACTCTTTCTAAGGCAGAAGAGAACTGTTCCATACACTGATTTCTCATGGTTGAT
>VZDJ01000187.1:1571064-1640940 GCA_008694505.1 Cyanoderma ruficeps | reverse complement strand
GTCTGTGGTGTGAGAAAGACTCCTCTCTCCTTGGGTGGATTGAAGATTGTTTCTTTTTTTTTAAGGGATGATGATTTGGATTGGGAACCCAGGGTTGTGGAAGGTTTAAGCAAGTAGATGAAAGTAAGGTTGCTGATGTCAACTGTTAAAAGCATGAAAGGATGGAAATTGGGGGGAGGAGAAGAAGTGTTTTGGGAGGTTTTTTTTTCCTGCCTTTGGGTGCTTGGGTTTTCTTTTTTTGTGTCTATTGTCTGTTGCTATGTAAGTTAATAAATTTTCTTTTCTTTATTTCAAGTTTTAGGCCTGCTCTGCTCTGTTCTTGAGTTTTTGACCACATCTCACAGTAGTTTATTAAGAAAACATACACTCATGGGTGCATTAGCATTTGACCAGCGCCAACCCATGACAGGTTGTTTGTCATTAACAAAGCCAAACTAAGACTATGTGACATCAGTCCACAGGAGCATCTGTGCCTGAAAGCTACGCTCCTCACTGGTTACAGACAAGAAACTGTAAAATGAGAGGCATCACTGTATTTCTAGAGCTAAATTCTAGTTTCCAGCAGTTTTTTAGCTCTCTGTGATCTGGAAGTTGGAGCAACACTCAAACAATATCTCTCTGTTTTTCTACCATTCACTCACTTAACTGATCATTAACTTTTTTATATCCTGGTATCTTAAGCATCTTGCAACAGTGAGTTCACAAGATTACAATATGTGCTTTCAGAAGAACTTAAATCATTCTTTCTTCTCTCCTTCAGGAATTTGTGCATGTCTGTCAAAATCCTCCTCAATTGCTTTTTGGACAAGAAGCCTTTGTCTGTTTAGTTATATGGAAATTTTCCTACAACTCTAATAAATCTTTGCACTTTTTCATTTTATTGTATTTGTATCCTTTTGAGATCAAATAGTCAAATTCACGTGCAGAATTTAAAATGCAAGTGTAAGGGGAAAGTGTATTACAATTATTTTGCTCTCTGGCCTTTTCCTCTAAGTTCTTGTCATTTTTCTTCAGTTACTATAATGAAATAAGTAGATATTTTCAGAGCCCTCTAGGGATATTTTTTGATTCATAGAGTGATAGTAGACATCTAAGAAGCTAAGAAGCAATTGTTACGTATTTATGGTTGGAATTGCCTTTTTTTTNTTCTTTTTTTTTTTTTTTTTTTTAGGGAAGCTAAAAAAACAAAAATGATAAAAGTAATGGAAGCATCTAGAACTGTGTAGTGGTTTTGGTTCGTCTATTTTCATTTCCCGGCCAATGCACCAATTTAAATGTGATGGTGTGAGTGCCCACTAGAATTATTTACTCTTCTTCTGCTGTGAGATAGAATTAGGAGAAAAAGCAAAGCAGGCTCAAAATATCAAGGGTACAAGAGAAAAAAAAATTATAAGAATCAGAATAAAACTTTCAAAACACTCCTTCTCTTCCCCAATAGCTTCTTTTCTTTCTCACTGACAACTTGCAGAGACAAAACTTAGAACTTAGGTCAGTTTACCACCTCTCAAAATAGTCTTTCAAAAGTTCTCTCAGAGACAGAAGTCTCTTTTGGTCTGCCATGGAAACTTCCCCACAAGAAAAACAGTTCTCTTGTGCCTTTCAATTCTCACAAATAGCAGCTGCCTGGGAATCTGCATTTTGAAGTCCCTCCCGTATCACGCAGCTTTCCCACAGCTGCATTATGGGCCATGTAAATTCATGGGGTACTATTTTAAGGATGAGCCGTTCAAAAGGAAAAGTTCTCTCTATCTCTCTTTGAGATCATTTTATCTCTGGGAACAGAGATCTTCTTCTCTTTCTGGGGGCAGATCTTCATTTCCATCTCATCTCTCTCTCTGTTCAAGCTGCTCATAAGATCACAGCTTCTTCAATATTTACTTAGTTCGACACAAATGCTTTTGCTTATATCTACACATCTTCATCTCCTCAATACATGTTTTCCACGACTTAAAGGGATTTTTCTGATATATCGCAGTCCATCACCATGGCTTTACAAAAGAATTTCAGCCTAAAACCAAGGCATCTTCTTGTTCTCCTTCCATCTAGGATATGACTCCTTCTTCACTGACATTGATGTCTTCATATTGTCTCTCTCTCTCATCACTCTCTCATCAGAGTGATGTCTTCACGCTGTCCTGTTCTTTCACTCAGAGAGGATTCAATATTTTGCAAGTTTCATCTGTGCAAGGAAAGAGTTAATATCTCACCTGGGGCCTTCAGAGCATCATGATGATTTTTTCTGGGCAGTGGCCACACTGTTCTGTGCTAGGATCTCGGGGGCTGTGGCTGCATTCAGCTCCAGCTGCAGGGCCACTCTGCAGGGCTGCAGAGCCACCTCTGATCCTGGCCACGTGATCTCTTATGTGGCTGGAGCCACTCCCTCAGCCAGGTGCCTTGGTATCAGCGTCTGGGGTTTCCTGCCTCTTCCTCTGCCCAGCAGCTGCTGGCACGGGGAGGGGGAACGGCTCAGCAGCAGGATGTTAACAGCCGCTGGGGCTCAGTCTGGCTGAGATGAGGCCTTCTCTCCTCCCCTCTCCCTGCCCAGCACCCGCCGGGCCCGGCCCTTCCAGGGCTGCAGCAGTGGCAGGGCCCAGACCAGGTCACACCAGGCCCGTGGGCCACATGGCAGAGTGAGGCCAATCCCACTGGCACACGGTTACCTCTTCCCTGGCTGGAAGGAAAGGGAACTTCTCCTGGGGTTTCCCCGTTTTTAACATGGGTATTCACAGAGGCATATCAACTTTCCAGTGGCCTAACAAGGTGTCAGTTATCATAACTAGTCACTGGTTGGTTTGCCACAGCTTTTCTTAGGCACTTCTATAGATAGCCTCTTTTCCACACCAAATGTCAATCAATGCAAAACCAACACAAGCTAAAATGAAAGAATAAGAAATGGGAAAATATTGTAGATAAACTGACCACGTTTTCTTACTGTTTTGTGGTGAAGTTTTAGCAAGTGGGCAGCAATAAGAGTAAGGTAAACACAGTTAAAATTAAACATCACAACTGAATAAAAATGCAGTGTCAACTCAGTGTCTCTACTTGGAGACACAGTCCATAATTAACTTTTTCTTTGAATAGTAGGTAACAATTTTGAACATCTGAGTACATCTTCAAGTAAAGTTTCTACTTCTTACATGAAAATGTCTTCAGTAATATTAATAAAAACTTCATTGACAATCCAAAAATTTGATGTTTACCTTATTCAGTGAAACATTTAGAGAGATTTTTTTAAATTTAATTTAGCAGACTGGCACATATGGGGCTTGGGAATATATATTGTATATGCCTGAAGATATGCTTTGGAGATATGGTGAATTAAAGCACTTGAGATAATCACACAGCTCAGTGGAGAGAAAAGATTCTTGAGTTGTGTAAATTCTCCTATTTTCTTTACAGTTAGATATAGGATTTCCACCAATTTACATAATTTGATAATTTGATCTCACAATTAAATGTATTTTTCACACCTCTCAAAAAGAAAAACTGTAGTGAAATGCAGTCAGCAAAAAATTTGTTGTAATTTCAATGTTTCCCAGGAGTGAGGGCTTAAAAGAAGAGAATCCTTTGGGGAAGAAAGGGTTACCCTTGTAATCTGGGGTTCAAATAGCAAGTCTAAAGTGAGCATTTAGCTTAATCTCAGCTATTTACCTGTGAGTATCCAGTTATTTAAACACATTTCACAGCACTTCAGAGCTTCAGTCATTGGTTTACTGCTAGTCTACATTCTCCTTTACTGCATATGTGAATCAAACCTATATTTTTCAAAAAATTCTAGCATATTTAATGAAACTGGTTAATTCTAAATCTTACATAATACATGACACAGAACAATTTTGGATTAAACGAATACTAAATATCAAGCTTAAAACCCAATATGTGCATCTTGTTTTAAAGCTGATGAAACTTTAAATTAGCATAGCCCAAGACTGTGTTGAGGCTAGAATTCAGTCAGATTAAACACCTGCCAAAATAATTCTTCCATTAAACATATTTAATAATGTAATGATTGGTTTTAACTAATATTTTCGAGATGGACAGCCCTTGTAAGGAGCTACTCCTTAAAATATACAGATATTTTCACTGTATTTTACTCTGGTGTTTCTTGCACTTGAACACAAGAAATTACGCAAATATAAAAGATGAACTTTTGTTTCTTTTCTGAACTAAAGGTAATATTTGAGCTCTGTTAGCATTTTCTCTATGAAGACATGCAATACATTACAGAACTCCAGTTCAAGGAAACATTAGCTGTCAAAAATGCCTAGATATGTCCTGTGGATTGTAGTATACAATGTATGTGATGACTATATATGAAAATGTAGTAGATTCCTTTAAAAAACAGATTTTGTTTATAATAAATGCAACTATATTTGAAAGGATTAATAACATCAATTTCCCTGTTGGTTGTAGAAAACAAACATGTTTTTACTAATTGCTTTGCATTCAGCAGAGTGCAAAGCCTCCTAATCAGGCTAAATTAGTGAATACTCTGTAAGCTAATCAAATTTATTTTTCTGTATAATAACAAGATAATTTGCACCATTTAAAGGCTGTTAGCACAGCATATAATTCTGCATGATGTTATCACTCAAATTTATATACGCCAATGTCTTGTGTGCCCTATTCTTAAAACACCTCACATCCCAGAGATTTTTGATTTCTAAAAAGAATGTTTGCTTTCTTTTCTTGTACATCAGCTTGAAGCTGATGTATCTATAACTGAAAGAATGCACAAAGAAAATGCAAAAAAGGAAATCAGTGATCGTGGGATTTAAGGATTCCTAAGTCTGCCTGAAATTATCATGGATATTCTAATTTTATTAATGCTCCTCATGGTACAGACTTTTACCTCAATATTTTCACTCCATTTTTTATAGAAAACCTGCTGTAAGAAATTTCTGCAGCTGCCCTATAAATGGAGAAGTGTCTACTTTTCTATAAAGAGACTTTTATTCAGCCCTTTCACTGGGACTGCCTATGTTTGGATGTTATAAATAAATACAGAACCAGCTAAATAGAGAGTTCTACAGAATGGAGATAAGATAGTTCTTCAAACACATATTCTGAGGTTTCTCCCTACCATTAAGTTTTCTCCTCTGCAAGCAGAAGTTATTTTATTTATGTGTGGTCCATAGACCTAGGGATCTGCAGTTGGACATATTTTCACTGTATTTGCCATTAACTCCAAGCAACTGTGACTGGTATGTCTTGGTCTGGGTCTGGGTTTGCTCTCCTACTGGGAAATTGAGAAATCACTCATCTGTATGCGCATCACTTTTCTGCATCTCCCATGTACTTCTTACTGTCACAGTCTCCACCACTGACGCAAATGCTCTTGATTACTCAGGTAATTCTATAAAAATTTACCATTTAAATATATAGCTCTGGTTTAGTTCAGTATGTTTCCTTACTTTTTTAAATCCTTGCTAAAAAATCTGATAAACATGCTGAGAATTCTTAGCGAAGAGACAGCATGGATTATCTTGCCATTCCTCAAGTATTTATGTCCCTATTCATAACTTCAAACAAGGAGTCAGAGGAGCATCAGTTCCCACAGAAGAGAAATTATACAGTACTCGCTTTCCCATGACCCTACGAAGAATGTTATCAAGATTTAAAATTTTGATCTCTGGGAAATTAATGGGAATCTCATTCTCCACCAGGCCCATAATTTTGTCCCCCAAAATCCCATCAGTTATGTGTGGGACTGAAGCAGTTTTAGCAGATTTTACTGAATGCACTCAGCTGCCTTTGAGCCGGGTTCCCTAAAGCCTTTGTTACATGAGCCCTTGATTAGGGAGAGTCAAGAATCTTTTAGCCAAACCTGAGAAGAAGCCTATATTGGAATCAGCCTGAGAGCATGGAAGATGAAGACAGCCAATTGATACAGCAGTTTGTGCAGAGAGGCATAAAGAAGGGAACTTCAGCCAAATTTCTATCTATGTAAACTGTCAGGTGCACAGGTTACATGCTACAGGGTGTTTCCCTTGCAAATGTCAGGACAGAGGCTTAGGTGCAGGCAGATCTTCGGATGGTGGAAGCATTTCTTCATGCCTCATGCCCCAGGGAGTGTCTGGAGCCTCTCTCTGACCAGAAAAGATGGCTCTTATCCTGTGGGAGGTGTGCCATCTTGCAGGAACTGTGCCTCCAAATGGAGGAGCGGTAGGGAACAGTGAGCAGTATGCACAGCATCACAGAAGGTGAAAGGGAGATAGACAAGCATCTTTTACAAGAATTACTGGGCCCCTACTGCTGTTGAGATACAGGCAATGTCCATCTCTAGCATAAGTGCAAACTTTGGGGGAAGGTAAAGGATGAAGTTGGTGACTTCAGGCACAAAGGGGAGCACTCCTGCCCTACCTAACTACAAAATAGGTTCACTGCCTTTGGAGTTGAAAAGGATCCAGATGTGCCCATGAACTGACCTTCCAGTCACTAAGCCATGCATGACCATCATGAAAAAGTAGTAAGTCATTGAAATGGCTGATTGCATGCTGGAGACAAAGTGACCAATCTGCCAAACTAACCTATCATCTAAAGGTTTGCTCTCTGGGGGGAGCCCAGATCTGAGATATTCTGGAGGGACTGACAAATGCTTTCTGACCCTCAAAATATTATGCCCTTGTTTCTTCAATGTGGGTACCACTGATGCTGCCAGCAAGAACTTAGACAGTATGAAAAGTTATTTCACAGTTCTGGAGGTGGTAGTTAAGGGCATTGGGCCAAGTGGTGGTGTCCTCAGTCCTGAGAGTGAGGGCAAAGTAGTGAGGAGGAGGAAGAGGGTATTGAAAACTCGAGTTGATAACTGACTGTGGATCTATTGCTAGTGACAAGGATTTTCGGTTCTACAAGCACTGGGCACTTTATGCAGATGATGGCCTTCTTGAAAGAAATGGACTTCACCTCAGTAAGCAGATCAGAATTATCTTTGCCAACAGGATGCCTGAGCTGGCAAGGAGGGCTTAAAACTATGACTGATAGGGATGCAAAAGAGTTACTAACAACTGTGAGGAGGAATGATGGAGAAGCTTAGTGGGTATGGATCACAGGCATTCTGTGTTAGGAAAGAATCACAAAATCAACAAAATGGGAATTAAGCAGGGTCACCTCCACCACTTTGCTAGTAAGCAAGGAAATGCCTATAAGATACCATTATGGAGAAACCTTAAAAATTTCTGGGAAGTCAGTCTGCTGGAGTGCCTCTCTGAAGTACCTGTATACTCAAGCAGGGAGCAAGAGTAATAAACAAATGAGCTGCAGGGACATTTGCAGGGCTTTGAACTTGCTGGGATAACAGAGATGGGATGACTTCCTTGAGTGAAATGTTTCAGTGGAGAGTCACACACTTTATAGGAAAGACAGACCAGCAGGATAAGGATGGGAAGTTACCCTTTATGTGAGAAGGCATCTGGGGTTAATAGAACATTACCTGAAGTTCAATAGAGAGTCAGCCAGAACTTACGGATGAAAATTAAAAGGAAGGGCAGGTAAGAGTGACAATTGTAGAGTGTCTCTGCTGTAGGCCACCTTCTGAGGAATAAAAAGAAGATGAAGGCTGCAGAAACCATGACATGGTGGGGTTCAGAACCAGGAGACAAGAGAAGGAACAGTAAAAAAAGTAATATCACTACCCTATACTGCAGCAGAGCAGAATTTGACCTCTTCAGAAATGTCCTTGGAAGAGCGCCCATTACCAGGTCCATGAAAGAAGAGAAGATGATAAGAGGGGTCAGCATGGAATCACCAAAGAGGAATCTTGCTTCGCCAACCCAACAACCTTCTATGAGCCTTCATCTTATGAGGAAAGCCTGGAGCAGGCAGGGCTTGGGGAAATCTTATCAATGTTTGTATATACCCAGAGAGGATACAAAGAGGATGGAGCCAGGCTCTACCCAGTCATGCCCCGTAACAGGACAAGGGCAATGGGCACAAACCGAAAGACAGGAAGTTCTGTAGAGCAATTGCAAAACCCATTTTCACTGAGAGGATGACTGAGCACTGACACAGGTTGCCCAGAGACGTGATGGAATCTTCCTTCTTGGAGATCTTCAGAAGGCATCTGATCATGATCCTGTGTGAGCCATTCTAGGTCCATCAGATTCACCACCTCTGTTCAGTTCAAGCAAGTTGGACCAGATGAGCTCTAAAATTCTCTATTAAACTTAGCCCTTTTGAGTCTATACAAACATGTGCATTTAAGAAGTAGTTTCACAGAATCACTGAGTCATTTATATTGGAAAAGACCTCCAAGATGATTGTGTCCCAATCTTTGATTCATAAGATGTAGATTGTTCAGTAGATCCTAAGAGAAAGATGATAGGTAGGAATATATTCTGTAATGGATTCTGATGAAATTGCATTTTATTTTAGGTCAGGGACTCCATATGGAAGTAGGCAGGTGTTCATTGGTGATTTTTCTAAGCAGTATTTGTGTGTATTATTGTCTCCATGGATATTTTGTCCCTGCATAATAGCCCTCTACATGGGAATGGCTGGCTATTCCCATGCTCAGATGTGGATACATGACAGTTTGAGCTGACATGACAAAATGCACAGAGGGGGCATGTCCAAAAATCTTTATAAGTCAAAGGAAGTTTTTTAATTGCCTACATATGACAACTAATATTTTTCACCTCATTATCTTGAAAATGAACAGCCTATGCTATTTTTGCTTCACAAAATATTTAATAATAATTATTCATACACGTGAACACAGAAACACACATGTACTACAGAATTTTCTGTTGAGGTCCCCTCCGGCAATGAATGTCAGAGATATTTTGGAGACCAAAGGTGTATGTTGGCTTTCTGTTACAAGGTTTTGCAGCTCTACTGCACAGCTGGAACTCGCCTACCACTGCAACGAGACACTGTGCATCAAGATTGGGTCTAGTTAAAACGGTTATTAGACTTCCTGCTTTTCAGGCTGTGAATACAGGCATGTTTCATTGATGAGAATTTGTTGCATTGCTGGTTCCAAGGAATTGATTCAGTGGTTAATTAATAAAATTGCGATAAATTAATCCAGGCATAATGATTGTGTGCGATTGTCTCTCAAAGGTTTTAGCTGCTAATAAAGTTTTCCTCTCCTTCCATTCTAGAACAGGGCTGTTCACTTACTGTCTTTTTGCAAACAGGATCAGAAAAATAGAAATTATAGAGAATCCAATTGTTTTTTAAAAGAAGTGAATTTAATATTTTAGATAATATGTCACCTTGGGTTTTTTTTCTGTCGATTTATGTGATGACACACAACTACTGTGAAACAGAAACAAGAGCCTTCCTTCACTTCACTCTTTGTTGCCCAATATATTAAAGCTCCTTTTGATTATTACTCAAATTCATAATTTCCTGAAGTCACACGTCCTCATTTAGGAATAACCATTTATTTTTATTGTTTCCTTCATGCTTTATCAGCACAGAAAGCCACCTTATATGTTGTTACAAATCTCTTTCTGAGGATATATTTAACCTTTTTTACACACATCTAATATTTAATTTTGCATGGACCATAATTTTCAAAGAAGATAAATGATTTTTAAAAGTTCTGTCTCTCCCATAAAAGTGTGCTTGACATCCATATTTAAAGGAATAAGGTGTTTCAGAATGTCTGGTTTTTGGTGTCCAAAATTTTGAGGCACCCTGGAGCAGGGCTCACTTCTGAAAATAATTTGTGACAATTGAAATTTAAGGGGTTTGTTGGTGATTTTTAAAATTTATTTAGTAGGACTTTGGTATTTAAAATCATTTCTGTATTTATCATCAAGAGGATTTTTTTTATTCCCTGAGAAGATTACATAAAATTCCTACAATACGAACAACAGTTGTAAGTTCTTTATTACCCTCTTGTGAACTTACTGTGGATTAGGAAAGCTAGTATTCTTTCTCCTTTGGCTCTTCCAATTTCTTCAATGTACAATAAGGTAAATAATTCTGACCTCCTTTAGGCAACTGCTTGTTTTTGAGAGTAATAGAATCCATTTTGAGTTACATACAAAAGCATTGCATTTGCTGTCTTTCTTCATACACTTTTTATAGTCATATGGCAGGGCAGTGAACTTAAAAGAAATGAATGCCTCTTTTCTTGTCATAATAAAGAGATGTTAAGGGGACACAAACAGGTAGTAGAAAAGACAATCACCAGAAAATAGGAGCTCTGACAAATAAATGATTTGCTGAATAAATGAAGGAATGAATGAATGAGAATGAATGAAAAGTTAAATCCAGTTGAAGTAATTCAGCCAATGTCCTACAGGAAAACTACCGACCAGTTTCTACCTATTTGCTGGAAGACTCCAAGCATCATCTCATAAATATGGCATTTAGTTTTATTATAGGAAAATTATATACATTATTATAGGCTGTGGTCATTTAAACTTGATCTGTTGGATGTTGATAGTTTGCCTGAATCTTTTAAGAATTGGTAACTAGCATATCCCCTTCTCCCCTAAGAAATGGAAGAAATAGAAGTCTGTCTGCATTCCATTCCTAGGTCTGATCATTCAAAAATCTGTGAAGCACAGACCACCTCCACTCAGAAGAACTCCATTGTACCTAAATAGTCTAGGAAGATTCTGGGGTGTAAATGCAATTCTTATATAATAATAAAAAAATATTATTATATTAGTGAGTAGAAAGATGTTCTTTCTGACTCAAGTTTCCAAGGAGATGCCCTTGCAGTGAGTTTCAGGTGCATTTTATGTGAGACAGTAATCAACTTAAGTTTGATATTAATTTGGCTCTTTCACATCTTTTTTCCTCTGCCTACCTGTAGCTTATTCTCCTTCAATAGATAAGTAAAATCACTCTACAAAATTGTTAAGTACTTGCCATGGGATTACTGTTGTGTGTCTAGGATAGAATTGTTTACTGTTGTGTGTAGTTTCATCACTTTCTCCATTGTTCTCTTTATATTCTTCATGACCATTCTTTTTTTCCCTACATAACCTGATTTTAATCCTTGCTTTCTCATCTGCTCGCTTCCCAGTGTCTCAGTGTCTCCTTCCCAAAGCGGCATCACTATTTGTGGTGTGTCTATATTTCCATCCCTTTCCCAGGCTCTTTTTCTCTGTTGTTGCTTTGCTGTCTTTCAAATTGCTTTTCTATTTCTTGTTCTAATAGTAGCCCTTTACTCTTTTATAATGTTAAAGGCCTTTTCTGTGGTCCTTCTTTTTTCAGGACAGAGTTTGTAGCCATGGACAGATATGAATCTGTTTAGAGGCAATGTGCAGACATCCTCAGGAAGCGAGCTATAAATTCTTATAAGCTAAATTTCTTCATTACCTAGCTAATATTTAGCTCCTGTCAGTGTCATTATCATTATGATAAAATCCAGCAACAGTCTTTGTACAGAGATTCATCTGAATCCCCTGCAGTTTTTGAGTCACATACAGAAAACAAATTTTAAATTAAATGCCATGTCTGCTGCAGTGCCCTTCAAAAACCCTTTAAAAAAGGAGACCATTAAAACAGATGAGCTTGAAAGTGCCAGTAATTGGTAAAATACAACAGCATAATTATAAACTCAATTTTCTGGTTTTGCATACAGGAATATTCTTCCTAACTTCTGTGTCACATTTTTTCACCTTGTTCATTTATTCCTGTCACTCAATGAATCACCACATCAGTGTTGCTTAAGAAAATCAGACACCGTCACTATTCTGACATCTCTGCAGCTAAAAATGATGCAATATATTTAATTAATTAAATTACTTTTTAAGGCACTCAGTATTAATAGAGTAACAAGTAAACCCACAGCTAGAGTTCAGAAGACATTTGCAGGTGCTAATGCATGTTCCAAGTTGGAAGTCTGTACTGCAAAACTGACTAAATGAAATCAGCAAAAAAGTTAATATTGGAATGCTGTATTTAAAAAATATTTCCCAAATCAATTATTCTTGGTAGTGCAAAAATGATTCAAGCATCTGTGTATTGATTAAATGCATTAGTATTGCAAATATATTTAGGAGAGAAATTACTTTACTCTTGGATATATTGTTGAACCCTATACAACCATAGAGCACTCAACAGTATATACAAGAGTGTAGTGATTGTATTTGAACCATCCAAATGTTCACTATTCTTCTGAACTTGACAGAAAATTCCTTTTATAAATTAAAGCCAGGTAGGTTTTGGTGAGATAATTGTAACTAAATAACAAAGTCTTCAGTTTCATTTACACTACATTTACTTTCTTACCTAGCCAGAATTTTTTCAGATGTTGCTGTATTTTTTCTATCACATGCAGCATTTTGTTTTCACTGTTTCCTAAGAACTGTCTTTTTAGTACTGCAAAAACTGAATCACAGCAATCCAAATTATTTTAATAAAACAAACAGTCAAAGTGCGAACCTGACTGGCAGGTGAGTTAAGATTAAAAAAAAAGCTACAATAAATTTCTATATAATTATTATTCTCTCAGAGTGACAAATTACATTTGTCAGATAAACAAGAGATTTATCTCTTTGTGCCTTTTTAATACCAGTGTTTAGATGTTACAGTGGTTACTCTGGGAGTTAAAGCAAGAGCATTGTTCTAGCTACATTTTCACAGAATCACAGAATGGGTCAGGTTCTAAGGCACCACAGTGAACCATCTGGTCCAACCTCTCTGCTCAAGCAGGGCCATCCTAGAGCACACAGTGCAGGATTGTGTCTGGATAGATTTCATTTTTTAATTTTCTTTCTTCCAGTCCTCAAGAACCTCTCTGAATTGCCATGACCTTTCAGGGATGATTAGGACAGCCTTGCCGTTGTGTTTACAAGCTCTCTTGGCATTTGGGAATGCATCTCATTAAGGCCCATGCGTTTATGGATGTCAGGTTTGCCTAGCTGTTCCCTAGTGCAATCTTCCTTTGGCTTGGAGAAAGGGAAATTTTTCCTTCCAGCATTTTATTAACTTGTCACCCCTGTCAGAGATTCCTGGGGGCTGATCCTGTCAGTTAAGACGAATGGAAAAGAGGGCATTCAGTAACTTGGCCTTCTCTGCATCCTGTTACCAGGGTTCACCCTCCATTTAGTAATGGTCCCATATTATCTTTTCTTTTGTTATTGATGTATTTGAAGGAGCTCATTGTCCTTGACATCCTTGGACAGATTTAATTCCAGATGAGCCTTGGCCTTCCTTGCCTCGTTTCCACTTATTCTGAAAACCTTTCTATATCCATTCCAAGTGGCCTGACCCTGCTTTTATGTCTTGTATGTCTCCTGCTTACACTGCATAATGAAAGGCTTTTTTTTCATCCATGCAGGTCTCTTGCTCCTTTTGCCTGATTTCTTGCTCTTGATGTGTTGTTCTTGAACTTGGTATTCTTTTCAAGCTAAGGACACTGTGTCATCCAGGTTCCTTTGGTGTGCAAGTAAGCTTGCACTGGAGTTTGGTGGGCCTGAAAGTATCAGCAGTTGTGCCTAAAAAGATCCATTTTTAAAACCTCTAGCTGTGTAGTACCACAGGAGGTGGGGTTTGCTATAATAAATCTCCATGTCTGTATGGGAGTTCGCATAACTGACTAGTTTCTGCTTTTCTTTGTCAGATAGCAGTGTGACACAGCAGATAGCTGAGATTAGTGATTCTGATTATCCTGACCTGGCAATAGTCAGGACAGGAGAACACAAAAGCACAGGACCCACAAATTCAGAAAAAAAGTAGTCCGTGGCATATAGTAAATTAGGTCAGAAAAAAAGGTCACCTATTTCATGTGTATGGGTGAGGTGAATGAAATCTGTACAGGAATGTTTATGTTAGATTTTCTGTTTGCATTTTCCTGAACCAATGCACTAGATATGAAAAACCTTTGCCTCAGAGAAATAACTAAAGAATCAGAGCCACATTGCATCAGGTGTAGTGAGTCATTCATGAATGAGTTAAATTCATAAACATCTCACCTAATTAAAACATAGTTCTTTTCTTCTTTCATGTGCCTGAAATGCTACTATTTTCTTGCTGACTATCTGAGAGACTGTACTTCAAGGGCAGCAGTGGAGAAGCCAAATGTCATGATGTGCTGTCATTGGTCAGAATAGGGCCCTTCCTTGCTCTGGTTTTGTATGGAGGGTAGGAAGGTGAGCCTGACAGGATGAGAACTGTGGTATTAATGAACAGAAGACTGAAATTAAATGCTTACGTAAGTGACAGATAATAAAAGACCTGAAGCAATTTATCACTTCATAGTACCTCCAAATTAGAGCAGTTTTACATTTCAGTCATTCCTACATATTAGAATTTATTTTTCAAGCTGACAGGACTCAACACACCTTGGATATTTTACAAGGAATAAACAATGAAAAAAGGTTCTCCCTTTGGACAGCTACATTGTCTCTGGTTGTCCCAGGCCCCAAAAAACAAAGCCTATGCTCCCAGCTTGAAACCCATTGAAAGTCACTTTCTCACTTGATCTAAAAGCAAAGTTTCTTCTTGTTTCATCCTCACAAGAGGACAGTAATGCTATTGGCATCAGTGTTTGGTCCTAATCAACCCTGAATAAAGCCTTTTCCTAATTGCTGTTGTGACAGAGAGCAACCTGACCTGTGCTCAGAACTTGCTCCTTGACATCTGAAGTGTTTCACTAAAATTTTGTCCACATTGATCCACGTGTTTTAATATAGAAAATAAATACATTTAACTAAACTTGCAAGCAAAGGCAATACAGAAAACCTCTGGTGATAAGTAAAGCAGAGTGGAGTTGCCTGAGCTAGGGTTCTGGGGAAGCATCTTAGTGAGAGCCCAGACAGGCTCATCACTGTCAACACACCAAGCTGTAGAAAGAGATTGCAGTTGTTCAGATGCGTTAGGAGTCAAAACTAAACCTATAAACTTCTGTAGTAAAGCAATCTTCATCTTGTGCTTGAAGCAAAACAAGGGATCTGAAAACAAGTCTGTCTGCTGTATCCAGGTTCCAGGCCAAGTTCCAAATTCTGCAGTTCCTCAAGGAAAAAGACTTCTTTTTCCTTCTCATTACCTCTGATTTTGAAATTCAGAAATGCACACATTAAATAGATACGTTATCTTTTTCTCCTCAGCTGACCTATGGCGCTCACTGTAAAGTGTCTTTTCAGTGCACAGGTTAACATCATAACCCATGCAATTTTTTAAAATTTGATTTTGCAACATGAGAAGAACAGAAAACCCCAATTTGCAAATTCAGCTTTGAAATTGGAGGACTGCTGCAGAGTGTAACTATTGTTTTTGACGCATTTTCAGTTAAATTAAAAGTTTCTGTGTAGACATGATCTATCTAATTGTTGTTCTCTTCTTCTTACTCTACTTCAGAGTAATACTGTGGGCAGTCAAGAAGAAAAATTTGTGCTTCACTTCTCACTCGGAGGATGAAAAACAGGAGCTAGGAAGGTCTCATAAGAAAAAATATGGGCCCTTTGTGTAAAAGAGTAGGAATTCTTAATTTTCTTTTTGTTTGAACAGATCTCAGTGACACTTTGCTAGAAAATTTGAGACCCATAAAATAATTTATTCCTTCTCTCTACATGTGTGCTTACTGGAGTATACATGCACTCACTGGAATGATGCTGAGTTAGAGATTGCCAGACAATGCAGATCACTGCTGACTACCTTTACTTCAATCCATATGTGTTTTCTCCTGAAGTAAGTCAAAACAGACATGAATAGTAGCAAGAACTGATCTGGTGAGGCTCTCTTAAGTGGTCAGGATTTTCTTCATACTATATTCATAACTGACAATCTCCTAGAAACAGCAGATCTTTGACAAATTGTGTGTACGATGGAAAAGACTTCTTAAAGGCAGCAATGATATTAGCTTTTCTCTTCATTGATACATGCTGTGGGACTCTGGAAATAAAATAGGCCTCTGCATACCTTAGCTGTGTAGCCTTTTCCCCACTTTGTAGACAGAATTTGGTCAATTTATTCTATTAAAACAGTGGTGCAGATGTTAAATATTAATATCATACAAGAGAGACAAATTGGCATAAGTAATCTTGTTTTCAGAATGCATTTCGTTTAATTTTTAAGCCCTGGAACTGCCTTCAGGAAAATGGATGTTCTGACAAATGACCTCCAGGAAAATTTATTGATTGATGACATGTACCTATCTTCCCAAGCCTCATGCTGAAAAGCTTTGCTTGTTTCACAAACGTACCATTTCAGACTGATTGGATGCCCAAAGAGAGAACATGTTGTTGTGCTTTCAGGACTGATTGAAGAAGTCAGAAAGAAACTATCAAATGCAGCAGGTATCAGCTGAGTATCCACACCTTCCAGAAATCAAACTGCTGAGAAGTCATATGATTTGGAGGATGGGAGCAAGGAGGCAGAAGGATCCTGTAAGGACAGGGAAATTAAATGGTAGGCATTTTTACCTGTGCTTTCCCATCTTGGAGAACATGGTACATCACCTTTTATCTGGATGCAAGAAATAGTGTTCTGTTCTTTTTTCACATAGTAGCTTCTGAAAAGGCCATGAAATAACAATATATGGAAGCAAACAGAAATAGGTAAACCTAATAACCAGGGCTGATATTTCCACAGGTGGAAAACAACTGCTTCTCAGTTGTTTACCAAAAAGCCTACATTATTATTATTTTCATGAATTAGAAAAATGTCTACAGTTTTTGCTGTTGTATCATTATCTATGAAATCACTCCAAATGTGTACCATTTTGTAATGTGAGGCTTTGAATGCAGTTAACATATCCAAACAAAAATGCTTTTTTCTGAATGAAATTTTTCCTGCTGAAACTTACAGGACTCTTTGGAGCTTAATAGTGTGACATCCACTATGGTCTACTCAAGTGATGTGAAAAAATGAGCAGATATTTGGGTTTGTACAAAAGACAACTACATCCTGAGAAACATTTTTAAAATGTTGTTTGCTGTAACATGAAGAAATATGGTTCTCCGTTGCATATAGGTATAGCCTTATAAAATAAGGGCCTTGTTACCCTTGTAAGATCATGGCTCAGGCCTGCTACTCAGGGTAAGTAGAAGGGAGTTATGGGAGCGTGACTCAGGTGGGATAAGGGTAGAGAGATGTGAGAGACATGAGAGATGTGCTGTGTGACTGCTGCAGGTCCACATCAGCATGTATGGTGGTTGGTTGACTTGTTGTGCCTTAGAACTATGTAAACGGATAACCAGATAACTGCTTAAAAAGGCCTGGTTTTTGCAGTAAAGCTGCTCTCCTTTGCACCTGACTGGGGACTCTGTGCCACTTTGCTTCGTACAATTTAACTTGGGCACTTCACTACGTGGAAGCATACAAACTAATACATATAGAATAGACTGAAGATAGGTGCAGAAAAACTGGCATCTATCAGGATGTGTAGGACCATCCTTCCAATATTCCCCTGGATGCACCCCGGTGAAGTATAGCAACTGGACCATGTTTGCCAACTGCTGGCCAGACATTTGACTAGACTCATTGGACGATCATTGTCTAGAATAAGTAGGTCAGAAGAGTTGCCTAGGTGTAACTTGGACAGAATTTTTTCAGTGCACATATAGAGATTTGATCAGATGTAGAGAAAAAAAATCCTGCCTGTAGTTCATATGCCAGAGGAGCCTCCTTACTGCTATTCCAGAAATAACACTGCTGCAACAGCTGTTGAGATACTGCAGTCCTATTTTCACCTTCTGAATTGTCTCAGAAATCCAGAAAATTCAATAAACTTTGTTGCATAAATACCTTTTCATTTGCTTATTCCAGGAACATATTTCCGTAGTAATTGTACTAAGTCTAGCTGGGATCGAGTTAATTTTGTGCATGGCCATCCTCACAGTTCTGTGCTTTGCACTGCTAGAAGGGTATTGATAATGCACCGGCACTTTCACTATTGCTGAAAACTACTGGTACAGTATAAGTGCTGTCTCTCTAACATTTTACCCCAATCATTTGTCTGGGGGGATCTTGGGAGGGGAAACAACCAGGACAGCTGACCCAAACTGACAAAGGGGTGCTCCATAGCAGATGATGCTGACTTGAATATAAAGCCTAAGAAGAGAAGAAAGAAGGAGTGGCATTCATTATTTCCAGTAATGGCATTCTGGAGCAACCACTGAAGCCCTGCTTCAGTGCTTCATGCTGAAGCCCTCCTTCCCAGGAAGTGGCTGGACATCACATGATGGTGAGAAGTAGAGAATAATTTATTTTCCCTTCCCTCTCCTTAAGCATGTGTAACCTTTTGCTTTTGCTTTAGTAAATTGCAATATCTCAACTTACAATTTGTTTTCCATCCTATTTTCTCTGTCTTATCCAGCTGAAGGGGAGTGTTAACGTGATAAAACACCTGAAATCCAACCAGGATCAACCCACCCATGGTCCCCCACAGCCAACAGAATATTTGATCATAGTTTCTTACAGACATATCAGCTGTACATGGTATAGTTTGTCATTATGCACAACACAGCTCATCTTTAAGTTCTTAGCATTAAGGAATTAAAATCTTACCATGCCATAAAGCAAAAGGGAGTGACATTTAATGTGGTCATATCCAAATCCTTATGTACGATAGATAAACTTCTGGTACTACACAACTGGGGCAGTTTAGTCCTAACTTAGAAGGGTAGCTTGCATCCCAAGGAGAGATCTACTCATATGCAGTCAAAAGGAGAAAGTTGTACATGAAGCTCCCCCTCCAGTTTTCTTTAACACCATTTCAGTTCATGTTCCTTTCTTCTCAACACTGCACCAGCTAATTAAAGGCAAATAGAAAATAGCTCCATTCTTTATCTGTTTTATGCAACAGACCCAAGCATCCTATAATAACAAGAATTATTTTCCCATATTTTCTTTAAAGCTTTTTATTCCACAGTGCTTACAACAAATGAAGTGCATAGTTAACAAGCTGGATGTCAGCTTATCTACAACAGCATATTTCTGTTGATACCAAATTTCAAAAAGGAGGCACAGCTGTAAATGACCTGTATACAGTCCAGTAGGAGTCAGTAAGATGAGTTAAATCTGGTTCTAAGTTTAGATCTAACTAAATCTAAGCAAGGATTATTTTTACAGATTATGCTACAAAGATTATCTTCTTATTTATATATCTTTGATATATAAATATCAGGCTAGGACCACAGAGATGCCTGGCTTGATGCTGAGGTGATGGCTTTGGTTTAGGATCTTCTGTTAGTTGCAAGACAGCTGTATTCTGGACGAGTTGCTAGATTAAACAAATCTTCAACACAAGCCTCGTAGTATATCTAAGCCATTTGTTTGCAATTAATAGTAAAATTTATGATGGAGTTAGGGTTCAGATCAACAGAAGATACTGGCTTTAGATTAAACAGTTTGTAGAAATGCCTCTGGACAGAAACAGTATCTATGTGTACCCTCTATAATGATAATGATTGAAGCATCTTGTGGTAGGAGAGTAAGTCTATGACTGTGAGTAAATGAATATAAGGTGTGGTTTGGAAAGGACAGCAAAACTAAGCCTGAAATGTGCAAATATTGTTACAGCTAAGTTTAAGTCAAAGTCTGGAGGGGTTGCTGGGTAAATCCTGAGATTGTTTTCTGCTTCTTGCAGATAAATAATCTAGAATACAGAATTTTAGTTCTGCAAAGATGGCTGTGGGGATGAGACTTAGTTGCATCTGAAGCTCGACTGTCAGGCATTTCTCATTTTGAAAGAACTAGACTGTTGATTGTAGGCTTGGTTCCCAAGAGCTTCCAAGTGTGGGATAGAAGTGTTAGAAAGCAGCCTACACTGCTTGTGTCTGAAAGCATAATACAGCTCACTCGATTGTCTGGCAGAGCTGCAAACCTGCAAACCTGTAGTGTGACAGGCCAAGCAAGTTCATAATTTATGCCTGAGATTTTATTTTCCATGTGAAACACCAGAAGTACTTTACCAGAAATTTCATCTCAGAGTTTTTCTTGTGTTCTGTTGTGTTTCCATGTATGGATGCTGGTGTCTCCAAGGTAGCTTAAACTGTTCCTTCAGTATGTTTTACCAAACATACCCTAGGACCTAGGTTACTCCATGTTAAAGACAATTTTTTCCTCTCCATTCCAACAGGTTACTACTACCATATTAAAATTGTAATCTCCATTGCAAAACAAAGATCAAATCACACAAAGGCAGAGCTTATTCAAAGCCACAAAGTCTTTATGAAGAATGAATGTCACTTTTGCTTTTTTCTTTCACAAGACTTAAAAACAAATATAATTTTGTTTCAGTTTCTGGATTAGTTTTGTTTCTAGTTACATAGGCCTGCCAGTTTCTGTATAGTATTTTGTCTTAGTGTGAAAAGTGTGGCATTATATAATGCCTCCCTGTGGAATTTTTATGCTTCTTCAACATAAAATTGCAATGTGTTTTCTAAATTACCTTGAGGCACTTGGACTCAAAATAGTGGTATGTTTCTATCTGCTTTCCCTGGAACATAAATTTTTATCCTGCAGTGCTGTCCTTTATAGAATGGCTAAACAAGTGAAAATTGTTTCTAATTTATTGGTTCTTGTTGCTTGGTAGCCTAGTGAAGTAATAAATTCAGATTTTTGAGTCAGCTGGAATGTCACACCAGTTACAGAAATATAAGTTGCTCTGCACACAGATGAGTGTGCCATGAATAGAAGCATAGGATCTCCTATCAGTGCAGTATCTTTTGTATATTTCTTTTCTAGCCAGGTGTATGATTTCTGCAGGCTGATGGCACTAATTTTCTGAATATGCTCGTGAGGACATTCAGGTGTATCATTCATCATAGCAAATATACAAACAGCCAGAGCAAACAGCATATGTACAAGAGAGCAGTCACCTGTGATATGTTTCTTGCTGGTAACTAGTAGAAATGAAAGAACTTTCCCTAGGAAAAGGCGTGTTAGATATCTATTGTTGTTCTGTTGCCAGGCACAAAAATCAAAGTCTGCTTTATTTTCTCTGGGGTTTTTTTAGCAGTTAGAAAAGATGTCTGCTTGCCTTGATCTCTTGTAAGCAGCGGTGCAGTAAGACACTTAATACATGCTGCTAGATGATAAATCAGCGATCAAAGCATTCCTTTGTGTTGAATGAGCAATCTGGTCTTTTGTTTTTCAGTGTTCTTTTCATAATTGACTTTACCGTTTGATAAAGACAGAGCAAACTCATAAACTTATGAAATGTAATAGCAAATTTTAAAGAGAACTGTTAAAATGCTTGCTGGGTGTATGTTTGCTTAGACTCTTTTCAAGACAAAAGGAATGTTTAAAAAGGTAGGAAGTCTGAGGATGCATGACTGGATATTTTTTAAGTTGTGAAATTTTCAAAATTCTCAGTTACTATTAAGATTGGAATGGCTTATTTATACTTTCTCTCTCTCTCTTTTTTTTTTTTTTTTTTTTTTTTTNGGGAGAAAGGCTTTATTATTCTGTCAATTTTCCACAGAACATAAGTAAGGTGATATACTACATGACTACTGTGATTTTGGTACTTTAGAATTACTCTTGAAATTGTCACTGTCTTTACTGAATTTTATGTTTACAGAGTAAATTCTGCTCATATATAACTTTAAAATAAATACATGTAGTGACGATGGACAAAGTAGTGCCTTCTTTGGGTTTTCTTTTCTATCTCACATTTCCTGCGATATATGGTTCAGATGGCCGGAAAGTAATAGATTTGAATTCACCATGGCAGTGGCAATAAACTTCTTTTCTATCTTACTGTTTTTTACAGGGATTGCTGCATGATGTAGGTGGATTGGAAGCTCCAGAAATAAAACAATTTTTCCACTATGCCAGGCTGTATGTTACTTGATAAAATCTTATTGCAAAATGGAGGTTTGAGAGTTGAAATCTGTTATGGGGAAGTTCCTTGGTCTATTTCAGAGGCAGTATTTTTCTGTCCTGGAAACACAGAGTAGGGAAGAAGAGCAGAAAAAGGAACATTACCTTTTGTGTTCAGAAAAGTTTTGGTGAACTCCAATTGCCTTTCTCTTACAGAAACTTGTTCCTCTTAGAGGTTTTTCTGTTCTTTCAGAGAGTAAGTACATTTGCTTAGAGAAAATAAAAAGTTTAAATAAAGAGTAATAAAGTTTTATAGCTTATTTAGCACTTCAGAATTCAAATATTGTCTCTTCTGTTCCTGAAAATGGCTTTTATATGCAGCAGTGATTTTTCTCCAGCTACATTTTCTGGCAAGGCTGATTTGGATGATTAAAAAGGGGACATTTTACTACATTTTTTACTGTAACATTCTGCCACTTCAGTGTTTCTAAAATAGCTCACATAATTTATTTTATGGTTGAGTTAGCATTGACTAGAAATATAAAGTAGTGACATCATGGCTTCCTGCCAGGAAAAAAAAAAGAAAATTAGTAAAAGTAAATGCTGAAATGTTGCAAATGCAAAAGGCTTGCTGAAATGAATTCAGCTACTGCCTGTGGTAAGGAACAAAGGTGCAGTTGGATTTGAGGCTTTTTGTTGTCTGCTTTCGTGGGGTCTGGAGGGAATTTCTTGGGTGGCTGTTTGTCTTAAAATGAATCTTGAATCTCTGCAGCCTTTATAAGACTTGATAAATTTCCAGTCCATTGTTGAAAGTGACAGCAGCTGAATGGCAGGGTAAAACAAGCTATTCCGGTAAGTTTGACATAATTCACCTCTTAAGAATTAAAAGCACAAAGAATGAAATATATTATCAAGGTTAGAACTCCACTTAAGGAATTGCATTAAATTAGCCCTTCTCATGTTTCTTGTGTTTCAGGGTTTAAGTATTCTTAACTCAAGAATAAAATGCTAAGATAAGCCTTCTATTGTAAAAAGGATAAAAAAAAATAAAGTACATGTTTGACCTCCATATGTAGCAGTGACCACTTTATTTATACAAACTTAATCCAGATTTTACTGTGTCTAGTAAATTGTAAGATTGTGGACTGCCTTGGTAAGGTAAGGGAAAACGGATGTGTAAATTGCCAAATTAAATGCTCTTTCTCAAAACAGTTGAGAGGTTTAGTGGGAATGCTATGTCTTTAACCACAGGAGAACCATAAGACTGTTGTCTTTATCAAATAGAGTTGGACAGATACAAATAATAAAGAAATAGCTGAAATTAAAGGAGAACACCGTGTTATACCAGCAAATCTCTTGACCAGTGTAGAAACTATTAACAGTGAGCTGCTCTTACAAAGCTTTGTGTAGTGAATACAAATTGCCACCTAAGGGGAAAAAAAAGAAACAAAATAGGAAAAAAAAAAAAAAGCAGCAGAGTTCAGCAGCAGTGTTGACTTCAGAGTGTATTAGCTCAGACTAAATATTATGCATGTTTTAAGATGTTGATACTGCTTCTTTCTTGAATACTTAGCCTTAGGTTGGAAGGGGCTTTAAAGATCACCTAATTCCAGCCCCTCTTCATGCAGGTAGACCTCTCAGTAGACCAGGTTGCTCAGAGTCCCCATCCAACCTGGCCTTGAACACTTTCAGGGATGGGGTATTCACAGCTTCTCTGGCAATCTTGTTCCAGTGCCTCACCATGCCATGAGGAAAGAATTTCTTCCTAACATCTAATCTAAATCTCTCCTCTTTTACTTTAAAATGTTCCCCCCAGGCTTATCAGTTTCCATGAAAAAATTTGCTCTGGCTCTTTTCTGTAAGCCCGTTCAGATGTGGGGCTGTGCTGAAGGTCTCCCTTGAGCCTTCACACCCCAGGCTAAAGAACCCGAAATGTCTCAGCCTGCCATCACAGCAGAGGAGCTCCAGCCCTTGGATTGCCTTTGTGGCCTCTTTCAGACTCACCCTACTAGGTGCAAGCTTTTCTCATGCCAAGACCCCAGAGCTGAGTGGAATACTCCAGGTGGAATCCATTACAGCAGACTAGAGGAAGAGAATCACCTCCCTAGACCTACTGGGTCCACACCTTTTTAGATGGAGCCCAGAATACAAGTTTAGTGGACTACGTTGCCTTTGGATTGCTTTTAACTATTTTCCTTGGAAAAGTATTATTCTCTCAGTAGTAGACTCTCCAGTCTTATCTGATAATGACACTCTTTTTTTTTTTCTCTAGAGTTTTGAGTGATTAATCATCCTGTCTGAAAGAATTTATTTATCTTTTACCAGTTCTTAAAAATAAAAAAATTGATTGCACTTTTTTCATATCAAGAACAAAGTACAAGTGAGCCTTTAAGCAGGCTCTCCAACAGTTGGAATAGAAAATGTTTTTGTCATAAATTAGTATTTTACAATTTTAAGGAAAATGCTTTATATCTTTGCAAACTAATTCAGTTAATTGTTCACCTAGCTCACTAAAGCTTTTATTTGCCTCACAAAAATACATGTGGCAAAATATCGCTGCCAGCATAGTACTTCAGAAGATAAGGTGATCATCTACTTAAATTTGCCCATATAAACTCCAAGGGATATAAAAAGAAATTGTTTGTTAAAGACAAATTGCTCTAACAAGGACTTAGGGATTATGAATTTTCCTTAATGAATGCAGTTTTGCTGTATTGGTTTTCTGTTGCTGATATGCCAATTCTGTAATCAGTCATATGGATAGTATAATTTAATTTAATTTAATAAGCTTACTGTTTCAAAAATTTACAGCACTATCTTAATAGACATAACTACTTGCAAGATCAGAGCTTAAGTATCAGCAATTACTAGATGCTGATGATACTGTATCAAATTACAGAATTTTATTACAAGCTGGTACAAATGTTTATTACAGCCAAATATGCTTGGGTATGGAAAAGACTTGTGAGGGCTATTTCTGTCCTCTTTCATGACAACTCAAAGTTCTAGAGCTTAGTAAAATTCAACAGAGAGATTAGATGAGTTTAATTGGAACATAAGATACTTGAATTGACTAGGCTTGAAGTGACTCCTTTGAGTCACTCAATTTAGCATTTTATGAGCTAGTTTACTCTGTGTCCACAGAGAACTCATGGCTCCTTGAAATGGTGGAAATGGTGGAATTAAATAATACCTGTGTTCTCTTGTGTCCTTGTGGTGAACCTGAGTATGTCCAGATCACTCTCTTTTTAGGTGATGCATGGGCCTGTGATATATTTATCAGGGTCCAAAAAGAAGCAGTAGTCTTGCTCCAGAGCTGCAGAACCTGCATGTGTTTTTCTTACTAAATTTTGATATTTAAATAAATTCTTTGTTGCTTACATAGAGATTTGCAGATATATAAAGTTTATTTGCTACAGAACTAAAAGAAGAAGTTAGTGACACTGCAGGCACCTTGCTTTTATAACTACATGGCTGTGTGCCTTGTTTGAGTAAAGCTGGTGGATGTACTCTAGTTGTGGAATGACTTGCTTTCCATGTAGAGTGACTGAGATCTTAAGGAGTTTCGCTCCCTTTACAGATCTGAGTGAAGCTCAGCTTCTGGTCTTGTGGGGACAGATATTGCCAATAGGTTCCTTCCAGCTGTGCATTTGATATTGCCTGTTTTTTCCTTCCAACTTGCATTTTTCAGTCAACAAACCATTTGAGATATATACATACATTTATCCATATACCGCTTGCTATGCTACAGCACAGCACTGTAGCATAACTGAAGTACTCTGTCTGGGTAGGTTTATTGGCCTGATATATCCAGGAGCTCAAGCCTGGTGGTCTCATCAGAGTTTTTTGTCTGTATGCTTTATGGCCATAGCTATAGTATTCACTTTTCATGTGATACTTCTAAAGCAGGGAAGAGATTGTGAGTTTTAAACATTCCCAAAGATAAAATTTCATAAATTTCATGTATTTCTTTCGATAGCAAGAAGAATAAGAGGGGAAGCAAGGCTTCCAGAGGCATTAAATAATCTTGTCCAAGGGATTACTTTTTAATTCTTAATCTGTGCAAGGTCAACATGTAAATCATGGGTAGAAGACTTAAACGGCTGGTTGCTGCTATACAACCATCTAATAGAATATTCTATCATCTAATCACATAAAGAACTATAGAGATAACAATGCTAACACTCAGCCTGTTATACACATAACCGTATTGCATTAAAAGATATATTAGGAGCTCAGTGATTTTGTCATTTAGTCCTTGTCATATTACCTACTGTTTTGTGCATCAGGGCCTTGTGAAGATGTAAAGACCACAGCTGCTTCTCTCAAACAATTAACCACTTCATGGTTAAGACCACAGAAGGACTTTGCCATGAGATAAGCACAGAAGGGAGTGACAGGATGGTGCTATCTCCAGGCCTGATGGAGGCAAGATCTGGATAGTAACTCCTGGTTATTCCTCTAGACAAAAATGCCCATTTTGGCAAACTGTAAAGAAGCAGCTGCTCACACACAGACATACCACTGGTCAAACAAAGATCACCCCAACATATGGGACAGATGCCCTGTGTGGTCATCAATGACCACCAAAGCCTCTCTCCCTTGCCCCTTCCCCCAAATATGCTTCCATGGATACCTGGAACTTGGACTGTAAAATAAGCCACCACACCTGGAGCTTGAGATAAGATAAAGGTGGTACTGTTGTCCAGGTGTTATCCCAGACTTAGGGGGAGATTAAGAAAGCTTGGGGGGAAGAATGGTTCACTGATAATAGACACAAAAGAATGCAGAATTTACACACCACAAGGAAAACCAACTCAGCAACTGTGCTGAAATCAGCTCCAAGAGGGTAAAAGGTAATTCTGTCAAGGGGAGATCATGACCACTGACTCACAACCACTGACTCAACAAACCCACCAACTGAAAAGAGAAAGACCATAAGAGAGGGAATTATTTAACATTAAGAGACCTGTGGAGACAATGAGCATTAATCCCTTTGTTTGCTGAGATATATAAATAGTAACTTAGAAATACACATTAGTGGCATCTTTGGCAGAGGATGTCTGGACACCAATTAATTTTTAATTATATGACTTGTAAAAAACACTTGAAACATGTGTCTTGAAAAGGGATAGAAAAACATTGTTAGATTACATTGTAACTTTGATTTTGGTCAGAAAATTTTCCTTCTGAATTTGGATATATGGGAGAAAATGTATGCAAAACATACCAAATACTGTCATCTTGTGTAGCAGATTTGGAGCCGGGGGTGCTGCAGGGATGATTGGATGTGTAGGTAACACATGCAGATTTCTCCTAACTGAACTACTTTGGTTCAATGCTGCACAGAGATGAGTTACTTGAGAATAACAAGTTAGCATGCCTTTTCAGTGATTTATTTTACCATACTTTGAAAGTCTAAACTGATAGAATAGACAAGGTAAAATAAATGGAGAGCCACAAACAGACTGTGAAAAATACTTAGGTATATAAAGTTGCATTAATAAAGAGAATTGGGAGACCCTGTCAAATTAGGAAATGTTAAAAAGACTGAAGGAAAGACAACGAAGAAGGAATTAGGCAGGAGAAGAAAAATAGGAAAAAAATTAAACCTTATGTTACGAGTAATTTTGCTCTGAGCTGAATTTCTTTCTTTGCAGTTCAAACAGATGCAATTTCTCTTTCTGAAACTTCCTATGCCCCCCAGGACCCCCACCTTTTCATTCAAACACACACACATTTGCACTGCTAATTCTGCTGGTTTTTTGCAATTCATGAGCTCATGTGTAACTTGCTGGGACAGTTGGCTGAATGTATTTGGAGCCAACAGATGTCTCTGTGTCTCTTGCAGTGGATTTTTACATGGTACAGTCATGTTACAAGAGTTTGTCACAGAGGAGGGTGGCTTTTAAATGGTGGCTTTCTAGAGACCTATGGGTTGTACAAATTTGGTGAGTTGACCCTGTCCAAAAGCCAAGTGGCCACCAAAGCTACTCATCTCTTCAACTGCACAGGGAAGAGAAAATATAATTAAAGGCTCTGGGGTTGAGATAAGGGCAGGATAGGGAGTGGGGACTGCTATCATTCTATCACACAGTCTCTGCTGCACCTTTCTCCTCAGAGGCAGGACTCCTCAACCCTTCCCCTGTTCCAGGATGGACTCCTGCCCATGGGATGTAGGCCTACATGAACTTTTCCAGCATGTGTTTTTCCCTTGGACTGCAGTGCTTCATGAACTGCTCCAGTGTGGGTCCCTCCCATGGGATGCAGTTCTTCAGGAACAGACTGTTCTAGCATGTGTCCCCTGTGAGGTCACAAGTCCTGCCATTAAATCTGCACCAGTGCAAATTCTTCTCCAGAGTTTTATGGATCCTGATAGAAGCCTGCTTCACCATAAACTGCCTGCAGGCTCAAAACCTCCTTCAGTCGTCCACCTTCTCCAGCATGAGGTCCTCTGTAGGTGGCAGATGGATCTCTGCTCCACTGTGCACCACCATAGGCTGCAAGGGCACAGCTGCCTAGCAATGGTCTTCAACACAGTCTGCAGGGGAACCTCTGGTCCAGCACCTGGAGCACCTCCTGCCCCTTCTTCCCTGCCCTTGGTATTTGCAGGGCTCTTGCTTTGTGTGTCCTCACTCCTCTGTTCCTTGGCTGCACGTACTTCTGTGCAATAACTGTTTTCCTTCTTCAATATGTTACTCCAGAGGTGCTACCACTGTGGCCAATGGCCTCAGCCTTTGGGTCTGTCTTGGAGCTGACAGGGATTGATTGTGTCAGACACTGGGGAAGTTCCTGGCAACTTCCCACAGAAGCCTCCACTGTAAGCCAGCCACCCTGCTACCAAAACCTTGCCAGGCAAACCCAACACGGTAAGGTTTTTGCTGTGCTGTGGGTTCTTGAAGGTGATGCTCTTTTGGGGGTTCATGATTGGCTACAGTTTCTATGCCTGTATGGCTGGTGTGTGACAGCTGCCCCTCTCAGGGTGAGCTAGCAGCAGCACAGAGTTGAGCAGAAGTGACTGAGTTACTTGGGCAGAGCAGCAACAGAGCAGTTGGACAGTACATGACTGCATGTGAGGGTCACAGCAGGGAACAGAGCTGTCTGACAGCAGCTCTCAGCCAGGTGGGCTTCCTATTTGGATGAAGGGTGCACTGTGGTTCAGGCAGATTCATTACTTGGAAATGCAATGGCATCGACTTTCACTACTGGTTTCAACAACTGTAGGTTGGAACTGAATTTCCTTCTTGTGTCATAGGACAGAATGTGGCACTTTCAGAGCTTTTGGAAACACTGATTAATACATGTGATAACTTGAAGGAGGAAATAGAAAACTGATTATCTTACTAACTATGAACACCTTACAGTCTTGTTGAGGGATTTTGGTTGCTTCATTTGGTGGTTTTTTGGCTTTCGGTTATTTTTGTGGTTTTGTTGTTTTGTAGTTTTTGGGGGGAGGGTCTTTGGTGGTGTTTTTTTGTTTTGGTTTTTTTTTGGGTTTTGTTTTTGTGAAATCGAGTTAAGATTTGAGGGCAGAACACCATTGTTCCAAAACTAAAAAAATGGATATACATATATATATACGAGATTAGTAGAGGGATTGTTTAAAAGTCTTTTGTTTCAAGACCAAATGGAGGTGGCTCATAATGTATCTTTTAGAGGGTATTTCAAATTTGCAGCGGGTAGGGAATTGGGAAAAGCATTGTGTCATAGTTTTGTAGAGACACCTTCAGATTAATAGTGTCTAACACATTATGATTGAGATTATACAAAGGCATATTTTCAGCATTTTGATGATGATGATAAGATCAATTATTTTCCTTAGCTACAACATCATACAACCCAGTTCTGCATCTTTTTTTTTTCAATCCCTTGGGAGTTTAGCTTGTATTAACTTGTGAAAGATTTCTTAATGTTTTGTTCTGCTACATTTATAGAAAGCTATTTTCACTTTTGCAAAATTTTCAGTTTTTATTTCTTTTGCTTTTTAACTATTTTTATCATGAGAGCATTTCTTTTTGCCTCTCAGATGTTCACTTTCAAGGATTAGATCTCACAAATGTTCATTGTATGAGTTCTCAAGTAGATACTGCACTTACTCCCAGGAATAGTCCAATTAAGTCAAAGTACACCTTGGATCAAATCCAAGATCCATTAAATCAACTCAAGTGTTTCCATTTACTTCAAAGGATGCTGGATCCAAGCCATCACATCTGCAGCTCTCCAAAAGTACCACTGCTTGTCTCAAATACACCTACTTAAATTCAATTAAGAGTAGAATAAAACCTCCCAAAGAAAATGTGATGACACTCTGTGCCACAGAAAATACTGAAATGCTATATTACAAAGAATAATAAAAAAATCCATATAACCAAATACTGTAACAAGCATGATGACAGAGGCAAAGAGATTTCTTGATTTCAATCAGTTTTTGACTGAAATCAAGAACTGATTGAAATTTGCCAGAACTGCTGTCACTCACATCTTACTGATTTGATTTGTTGATTCATCCGATTTTCATTTAAATATATACTGAAATGTGGATGAATTATCTTAAGTGTTTCAAAATAATTCATTTGAATTGATCATGAGAAAGCCTAATTACTTCTGCAGTCTTAAATACAACGTAATAGGTATGACCTGAGTTGAACATTCTTGTTGTTGCACATACCCAGGAAATAATTTAATAAATTTTCCTGAGATTTTTTTTTAGTAGTAATTATCCCAGGTGAATGGAAAAGAAATGTGGAAGAAAGTTTTTATGTACGTGCACAGTTCTTCAGAGCTTTCACAATAATTGGTCTTAACATCTTTAAACTCCATTCATAGTAATCTGTGACCTACTAAAAGAGATTTCTGTCTGTTATCAAAATCTGTTAAAAAATAATTAATCATCATAGATTGCTAGATCACTTGCTGGTTATTGTGTCAGTAAATCAGAAATATAGAATATTAAAAAAAAATCTCTGAAAAAACAAGCAAAACAGCTTTAATTCTTCTGTCCCTACATAATTTAGGCTTCAGCCTGTACCATTTGACTACTTTACTCCCATTACAGCCAGAGAGGACTGTTTTTCTGGATCAGTTTAATTCTGGAAATTAACTTTCAGGGAAGAGTGAGTCCATTATGGCTAAAAAGGGATATCTGAAGGAACCACCTCCCCATGGTACAATATATAATTGGCTGCAATAAAATGAATGAGGCCATGGAACTAAATTACTAGAATATATAGCCAGGCATTTCAGGACAGATAAATAACTTCTCTGACATACATTTGAATCTAACAACTCTATTTAAACTATTTATTTCAGAGATTAATGGAATCTCTTTGACAAAGAACAGATGTGATGCTGTTAACAGTATCACAAAATCATTCTAATTATAAGGACTCACACTGTAAACTCCATAAATTGTTCACCCAAACATTTACCAGTGAAGTCCTATAGTCCAAAAGGAATGGAAGAAAAGAGGTTTTGCCACATGTTTTCAAACTAGCAGTGTGTGCTTCTTCATTAGGAGAACATGTCTGCATATGAAGTATCAGTGAGTGCTGATGAACATATATTTGATTTTAATATTATTCCTGCATTAAATAATAATTTAATATTATTACTACATATTTCCAGTAAATATTTCACTATTTCTACAGTGACATTCAGCCTCTATTTCTGTTTTTCCAGGGATTGTTTATGACTTTTATAATATACGACATTATTGGAACTATTTCCTGAGAAAAAATTGTATAGGTGGATCTTCATTTGCAAATTTCTCAATAAAACTTCTTCTAGGAATCTGTTATTACACATTCAAGTCACTGGTTCAGCTGGGCTGGATGTGTAGCTTACAAAGAAATAGTAAAGTAATTATTAAATCAGGTTTTTTAAAGTACAATCTAGATGTCTTAGGTAGCCCACTAAAATTTGAACAGCATATCCTGTAACATAACTGAGGATGCACACCCAAAAAACTGAAATGCAAGTCACTTTTCCAGGCAGACTATTTTGCAAAAAAGTTTTTAAATTAAATAAATAAATAAAAGAAGTTTATCAGCATGTAGTATGACTTATTTTTAAAGTTATGGCAAAGGAGTTCCGAAAGCTAATTATAAATGGGAGAACAGTAAAGGGAAGAGGTGAGGTCCATTCCTGGACTGTGTCCAGCTGTGATATACCTGCTGCCCACAAAGACTAGAACTTCTTTTTAACATGACATTCAAATTTTATGGGGTTTCACCTGACTTAACCCAGCTGTTGATTTAGTTATATATATATATAGTCAATGCCTCTAACAAAATATACACCACCAATATGAGGAAGACATTCTTTAACATATAGTCTAACACTTAAACCCAAAGAAAAAATTGGGCAACAATAACAGAAGTGTCATTTTCTCTTTATAAAGTTTAACAATAAAATGATGCTCAGAATGTTAGGCTTATGGAAAGTATCAGCCAGAATAGTTGTACATAGTTGTACAACTTACAAACAGGTGGAACAGCCTTCTATTACAGCTTGTCTGTCTGGCTGTCTGTAATATACTCTTACTCTAGGTAATAATGGGAAAGTACTAAGATTAAAAATGAAGTGGTTTATAATAATAGTATCCTTATTATTACACATCCTGCAGTATCCTCATAAAACTCCCAAGTAACAAATCACGATCTTTTATTTAATTATGTTAGGTGTCCTATTCTAGAATTGACAAAAACTAAAAGGATAAACTCAGATTTTAATTGGTGAACTAAATTAGTGAATTCACTAATTGGCAAATGGTTAGTGCACTAAATATGAATACATGCAGACCAAAAGGTGTATTCTGAATGAGAATAAAAGGCAACTGCTTTGACACCAAAAGTTCCTTTGTTAATAGCAAATGGAGACTATTAATTGAACTAGTCCAAATAAAATTCAGTATTCACATTCTAGATCAAAGATCAGAGCTTCCATCCATTTTTTATACCTCTATATCGAACTCCATAGTGAGCTTATTTAAAATGTTGGATTTAAAATTAATTTTTGAGGAACTTAACAACTGATGTGCAAAGATCATGTCTCCAGTTTTCCTTCTATCTCTTTACCCCAGTCTAAACACAGGCCAAATTTAAACATTCTCTGTTGCAAATTGAGCATTAGGATGGCAAAAAATAGTGGACTAAGTCAAAAGGACCTTTTCCCTCCTCTCTCTGTGTCTTCAGTCATACTCCTTCTGTTTCTGCACGGTGGTTGTTATAATTACGGCATTAGCTCTTACAAGAATTCCAGTCCTTTTCTGCACAAGTGCAGAACTGACAATGGTAAAGACCAATGTGTGGCACTTCTAAAAGAGAACTCCATCAGTGTATTTTGCATGCTTCTCTGCAGAACAAAAAAGGGAAAAAAACCAAGCTTTCCTTCAAAAATTCCACCATTTAAAAACAACAAAAAAAGCCTCTTCTAAATGAATGGCAGAGGGATCCTGCATTAATACAGCTTTGTCACTTCATATTACTGCACAGGCAAGAGACAAAAGTGGTAACCAAAAGGCAAACGAGAATATTGTGCATATATTGAGAGAATGTACTTATTGGGGAATGGGACTGGAACACCAAGCACAGGTTCTTTCTAACATTTGTAAGTATTTCCTTAGTATTGGGTATTTTTCTTAGGAATCTTTCTCTTCATCCTGGAAAGTGCAACAATTTTATCCATATTAAACATGTGACTGATTAAATAACTCATTTTATTTCTTCTTTTAAAGAACTGTTGTTTGGGCTCTACATTCTTTGCATATTATGCTGCATTTTCTCCTGTAGAAAATTTATTTTTTTATATACTACTCAGTTAACAGGATAAGGGAAAATACAGTGATATGTAGATGGTTTTCCTACTCTAGTCCAAGTTTACAAAGCACTGTATCACAAAAAACTAGTATTTTTTCCCTGGTTAGATTTTTGAAAAACATGTTGCAAATTGAGATGGCTAGACAAATGTGAAAAAGTCACTATTACTCAAAGCTGATTTTACACCCTTCCTTCTGTAGGTGAATTTACTGTTCTTTAGTGTCAGTTTGATGACACAGAGAGTTGAAATCTTGTATTTGTTCAGAGCACACAGGTGTCAGGTCTTGCTTTGAAATCATATATCCTTCAATGAAGCATTACCATTCCTACAGACTCATTGTAGTTCATAAGGTTATCTAAGTCATGAAAACAGAATTGTGACAAAAGTTTGAATGGTTTAAAGTGGCCCATGTCCTACTTCAAAACATTGTTGCTGCCAACCTTGAGGAGCACTAGGTGCCATTCTGCACCAGCACTCCCAGTATTCATGGGAAGTGAGGTCATGTAAGGGGATCTATATCAGACGACTGGCAAAAGGTCCCTTTCCCCTTTTCTACCCCTTTTCTGTGTTGGGGCGGCTTAATTTCCAGTCTTAGGTAAAGACATTTTTCACTAGCACAGCAAAAAGTCACCAAAAGTATGCTCTACTGCCTCAATGACAGTCAATCTCCTACATCAGCAGTCTAACAACACTTCTTTTGTTCTGCTCATAGATATATACTGTGCTGAAAACAGAAGAGACTTGGGCTTTCTCCATTCGACCTGTGAGCTGTCACCTGAAATGTTTTAGATTTTACTTCCAGTCACATAAATCTTTAAAAGGTTTTTTTTTGCATCCTGTTTTTTTCTTGCCTGCTTCTTTGCTTTATTTGTGATCTTCATTTATTCACTAGTAAATAGAATCCAATTTTTAAAATATTACCTTGTAGGGATACAGTACTTTTCAAATATTACTTGCTTGTAGAAGTGTTGGTGTTTTTTCATGCTCACAGTAGAAGGGTTTCCTGACGTTCACAAGTTCTACACACCTATTTTGTGTTCAGCCCATATTGCTACATTCTCACCCTCAAGCATGGGTATAGCCAGCAAAACTCATGTTGAGGACTAATATGCAGGAACACAAGAGCGTGGAGGAAGTAATATATCTAGAAAAAGTATCAATGGACATCTGCACACTCTCCTATGGAACACCTGACCTGCAAAACAAGAATGTAATTTCATCAGAATCCAATATATGCCTACCTATTCTCTTTATTGTAACATATACAGAAGCCCATTTCTTAGACCCACATGTGTGCATAAACTCAGAAAGGCTAAGATTAATAGAGAATTTTAGAGCCTATCTGCTCCAACTTGCTTGAACTGAGTGAGGGTGTTGAATCTGATGGACCTAGAATGGCTCACACAGGATCATGATCAGATGACTTCGGAAGATCTCCAAGAAGGAAGACTCCATCACATCTCTGGGCAACCTGTGTCAGTGCTCAGTCATCCTCTCAGTGAAAATGGGTTTTGCAATTGCTCTACAGAACTTCCTGTCTTTCGGTTTGTGCCCATTGCCCTTATCCTGTTACGGGGCATGACTGGGTAGAGCCTGTCTCCATCCTCTTTGTATCCTCTCTGGGTATATACAAACATTGATAAGATTTCCCCAAGCCCTGCCTGCTCCAGGCTTTCCTCATAAGATGATAAGATGAAGGTTCATAGAAGGTTGTCGGGTTGGCGAAGCAAGATTCCTTGGTGATTCCATGCTGACCCCTCTTATCACCTTCTCTTTCTTCACAGACCTGGAGCATATTGTACATTCACACAGGATTTCTGACACTTCTGCCTGGTTACCTGCTCTTTGGGACGGCTTGCACTTGAGTCAGCACATTATGATCCTTGAATATTGACCAGATTTCCTGGACTTCTATTCCCTCCAGGATGTCACCCTGTTGCACTCTTCCAAGGACAATTTTGAAGACATCAGATTCTGCTCTGCTGTTTAGGGGTGTGATCTTACTTTTTGTACCATTCCTTCTCTTGTCTCCTGGTTCTGAACCCCACCATGTCATGGTCCCTGCAGAAAAGGCTGCCTTCAGCCATTACATTCCCAAAGAGACCCTTCCTAGTTTTGGATACAAATCCAGTCCTGCTCCTGTCGTTGGTTTCTTTGCAGATGGGTCAGGAATTTGACATTGATGCTCTCCTTGAACCATCTGGATTGCTTATGTACTGCTCGTGTTTTCTTTCTAGTACACATTAGGATAGTTGAAGTTCCTCAGAGCCTGTGGACCCACATCTGTGTGAAGCCTCATTCACTAATTCTTCTTAGTCATTTTGTTCAGCCTAACAGTGCAAATGAAAGAGGATTCAAAGATAAAACCTATTGTAAGATGTCTTGCCAGATCAGATAGCTGGAAATTTATCAGCCTTACTCTGTGAGATGTTCAGCACGGTCTTTTTTCATTCTTGTCTGTGAGCTAATGAGATTTAGTGCAGTGACTGTTCGTTTTAGAGATCTTTGTACTCAGAGATTCATAGCTTTGTGAATCAAAAATAATCTTCCAAGACCCATATCACCTCAGTGGTGATGTGTGTCTCTGGATGCTGACAGAGTATTTACTTGTTACAATTAGATGTAAATATTACTTCCTTTATAAAGAAGGAAGACTGATACCTTCGCTAGTGCTACATGGCTACAGGTCCATTGTAGCTTCTGAATTTGTCAGTTGTTCAACTTTTGATTGATTTACTTTGGTGGTGAAATGTCTGAATGGGCTTGTTTTGCTCTTCTATCACCGGAATTTTTTTGCTGGGATCATGTCTTGTTTGTCAGAATCATTACTGTATGATTCTGAATCATTGTGATGATCAGTCTGACTTAGAGAGTGAACACCATGTAACCAATTTCATTCTTATCTTTCTATTGCAATTGTCCCAATAGTGGACTTTATTTCACAACATGCAAAGCTTTGTGACCAAGCATTTTCTGGATCCTGAAAGGCTATTCAGATGGCATAGGGATGACCCACAGAAAGTAGTCTAAAGACCAGCTCCACTTAGACGTGCCTCATGCCTCATTTTTTAATTTACTACAAATCCCAACAAAACTTAGACAGTTTTTTTTAATTTTTTTTTTTTGTATTGCTCCCTGTAAAGCTTCCTATTCAGTGAGGTATTGGAAGCAAACAATACTAGGAAAAAGGATCTATTCAATGCTAAGATTCACTAATTCACTATACCTAGGAATCTTTGTTTGGACCAAGTCTGTGGTGCTAGGTAGCGCAGCAAATTGAAAATAGAAAGAGACGAACCCAAAGATCCTAAGATTAAATATAAATTATCAATAACTGTGTTCTGTCCTTCTTCTCTCTTGTCCGGTCAGACAAAGAATCACATAATGACTCAATTTCATTCATGTTGGAACAACTGAGGTCTTTAGTTACATTTGCATTTAATACTTAAAAGGACAAAACTGCTGTTTAGTGAATAAAAGAATAGCTCCCTTAAGGAGTGCAGTAGTCCTGAAAAACATTGATAATTCACGACAATGTCTTATGAAATTATATTCAAGATAAATATGTCTGTAGCTAGAGATTGAAGACATGAAGACATTTCCTTATTAATAACTATGTAACTAAGTAGTGAGATGGTACTGCATCTGTGGTCCCTGCTTCATAATACCTAAATATAACTTAGCCAAAATCTTGGGCACAGCATGGAAATCAAGAGACAGGTCATCTTTTATACAAGAATTATGCAGTCTTTAGTCCATTATAACGTGGAGGGAAACAGCCCAGCAACTCTGCTATGTATTAAAGTTACATCTGTAGCCTACAGGGAATTATTTACTGGGAGATATTGAAGAGTTTTTCTCTTTTTTAACAGACTCTTTAAGAGAATAGTTTCTGCGTAACCTTATGCGTAATACAGTTATGGGGAATTGCATTGCAAATATCTTAACATTTCTCCAGTATCCAGGTCACCTTAGTTGCTGAAAGTTTCAGTGGCCCCTCAAGGCCTATTTTATTAGTTATGAGACATTAATCACAGAAATGCAGAGACAGCAACTGACTCCCAGCACTGAATTTAGTGGGAAGTGCTTGAATGTTGGGAATAATTTCAAATAGAACCTTAAAGTTGTTGGTTTCTTTAAAAATCCCTTTTTTCACTTTTTATGAAAATTAATCCTGAACATTTCAAAGGGGCATTCAACCACTATCCACACTTTCTCACTTCAAAAGAAATGTCTGGCGAAATGAAGTCAGTAGTCCTGTCATGGCAGGCATCAATCGGAACATGTGGAGAAGACAAAGATGGTGATCTTTCAGTGTTTCTTTGCAAAATTGGTATTTGCAGTAGACTTGGAAAAATACCTAAGTTCTTGCCTACCTCTGTAATCTTGCAATCACTTTTTATGATGGCAAAGATGCACCCAAATGATGATGTTAGTGGAAAACGAACTTCGCAGGAAAAGATAATGCTCTCTCTTTCAGTGTAGACTACTACAAGAGCAGTATTTCTGGTTTATGTTAACTTCATTGCATGATAGAGCATATTTAGGTAGCCAAAGGTGTATCCACAGCTTCATTGGAGTGTTCCAAGAGATATTTCAGAAGGAAACCAACTCTTCTACTTTATTTTTAGGATGCAAAATAATCTCTGATAATGGCTGTCTATTCTGGAATTTTAGCCCTACTTGTAATTAAATCATTCTTCCATGATGCCCTGATGATGTTATCTACCAGTCAGAATCATTGCGTTTAGGAAAGGAAAGTTCTGAATTGAAGGAACTACTCAATGCAAACGCCAGTGCTTTATCTTCTAAGTACTTAAAAGATGAGACTTGAAGTTTTAATATCACCTATATATTTGTGTGGGTTATTTATTATATTTTCAGGAAAGATTGCTTCGAAATAGCAGCTTCCTTAAGTTTTCTTAAGGACCATGAACTGAATGATTTGACTATAGCAGCAAAGATACATGAAATTCAGGGAAACTCAGTGGGAACATTAGTTCTCTTTCCTTAACCTCTCTTTCTCTCTTTAGGAACTTGAAGTACAATAGGGCTATAGTTCAATGAATGTAAATGTTGGATTTTTTTCTGCATAGTTCTGTCATAATATTTAGAGACTATACTTTTTATTATTTAAGACAGTATTGATCTGCAACCTGCACAGTGGAAACAAATCCTAAATATCTCCTGTAACAAGAGTAGGTGGCTAGTTTCTTAATAAACAGGTTAAATGTTGCAATCTTATGACTGCTAGTGACTGCTGAACATGTTAATGATGCACACAGGACATAATAATTTCATATACGGTACATCAATAAGTCTTTCAGCAGGTGCAGACCAAAGGAAGAGCAGACCAAAGCCAGACTAGAAGTATTTACTTTACTTTACTGACTATTTGGACTGGATTTGAGCCACCAAACCATATGTCATCATCTTCTCCCTCTTACTGACTTCATTGTTAAAATTAGTCCTTTTAGCTACTGGACCTAAACTCATTATTACATAATTTTAGCCAAGACTTATAAAGCGACTTTATGAAAGAGGTGTTTGCAAGACTGGAATAAGGTTTCCAAAACTAGGTTAATTCACCCAGAAAGATTTTTTGAATACGGACTCTATTCATGGAAAAAACAACATTTGTCCTGGTTGGCTTGGATGAATTGTACAGTTTGTCTGTATAGTATGGAGGAGGGATTCTGCAGTATGTGCTGTTTACAAAAAGCTCTGTGTGCTGTCAGGGAGTGGAGGCACACTCTGAAGAACTGCTCTGCCACAGATGTTCACCTCCATGCTGATTCTCTGGTCTTTTTACCCTTGGTTCACCACCTCCACTGTCACCCCTCTGTGGAGAGGTTTTATGACAGCTTCTTATCTCTTCTGTGTCCCAGTCAACAATAAAGCAATTCAAAACACTCTTTTCAATAATGTAGTGTATACCTTTTGGTCAAAAGATTTAGTGAAAAAATCCAAAGAGACTTCATTTTCTCCTGAGAATTTTTTAGCTATAATTGCAGGACTGACTGTGTTTCAGCCCTTAGATTTTGCAAACAAAATGTGTAGCTGTTGTTGGATCACCCCAAGGAAGGTAAATATGATCAATGCTGATCTGTTAGTATGTGGTGAAAAGTTAAGCATGGGAAGGGGAGAATACACATACCAGAACTATGGAAAACGTTATTATCAGTACAAAAATGGCATAAACACTATTTCAAAGCAGAGGAAAATACAAAGGTAATTTATGATAGAACTGGCTAAATTTTTTTGAGGACTACATTGTGTCTAAGCTGTGTGGTATAAGAAGTATGTTTTCTAATGGCTACATATATGCATCTTGTGCCTCGTACCTCTGTGGTCATATCTTCCCCACAACAGGAACAAAATCAAACATAGCGGAAGATTCATCATGTCAGTTTACAGGAAGATTTTGGATTCAGATGCAGTGCTAATACAATGAATCAAATTCTAAAAGTAAATAAATATTAGTCTTTCTTGAGACAGCTCCCTACATTTGAGCATGGAATAAGCAGTAATTAAACAAATTAAAATAACTATATTTACTTGGTTTTCTGTTTTCTGTGCCTTTAGGTTGTTCTCCGTTCATGTTTTTATGATTCAGTTTAAAACCAGCAGATTAGAAGACATTCTTTGCAAGTGTTAGAAAATTCAATATCTTGTAAGACTGCAGTTCTTTCAGGAGCCTTAAAGTCTTATTCTTCTCTCTTTTTCATACATAAATGTACACACATCCTTGTGTAAGGAGTTTTTTTTTTGAGATCAAAATCTCTGACACTTAAGAGATTCTTTACAAGGGCTGTAACAAAGTGTTGAAATGAAGGCAGTGAGATAAAGTCAGTGGAAATGTGCAGAGTATGTGGCATAAGGTTTTGAGGCTTTTAGTGAAAAACAATCTAAATTTCAGAATTAAAAGTCAGCTTTACTTTAGATAATACAGTGGTCAAAAGGGACGAAGCTTGTAACAATGACAAGTACATATAAAACTATGAAATATGAAAAGCATAAATGTAAACTGCTTTTCATGAGTGGTCTATTGCAATATTTCATTTCCATCGTCAAATCTTTTTTCTGTGTTGTTTCTGGACATGATTTAGTATTATGTTAACTAATGGATAACTGTAAAAGTCTCAAGCTCTGGAACTGTATTTTCTTTTAAACTGTTATTTGTGTATTGATACAAAAGTTTAAAATAAGAAATATAGGAGAAATAAAAATTGCTTTAGATAACATGTTTCAAAGTAACCGATCAGAGGGTATTTTTTCTGTATTTCATGTGAAAACATAATTTTTACTAGAGTGGTTTAAAACTGCTAAATAGCATAATAGCATATATAGCTAATAGCATATAGCATATGCACCTCATGAAACAATATGATTCTTTGGAAGATTATCTCTACAAATTTTAGAGTGAGTAAATAGCTACCAAATCATTATCTAACTTGATTAAAAACACATTCTTCTAAGAACATTAACTGTCACTACCACTGCATGAAGAATACATGACTATATGTCTCGTAATGATAAACTCTGGGAGCAATATCTGGATCAATTTGCTTTTCAGATTATCATTTCCAAAGGCAGCTTTATGGCCTATGATTTTACTTCTCAGTTTTATAAAAACTACTGTAATGCTGATCGTGAAATAAAAAAGATTATGGCGCAGTGCAGAAAAAGAAGAATGTTGTTATTTTCTTTAAAGCATGTTGTTGAATAAGTTACATACAGGCTTGCTGTAACTGTAAAGCTAAAATGTTTTTTGCTTTTTCTCCCATCCATTCACGTTCTATTTCATGTGAGACATGAAAACTTGTATCTTTTCAAAGGAACTATTTGCTAAAATATATAGTGCATGGTTATATGCAGATTGATTGTGCAAAACAACACTTAAAAACTGTCACGAGACTGAGTAGGACTGCAAAGGTAGCTGTGAAAACAGGCAACTTTGTTACAACAACTAAGTCAACATTAGCATTTACATGGATGCAGAGAGGGGTGTGGACAGTACAGAGCAGGTTTTGGCACTGAGACTAGTTTTGGCTCAGTATGCATTACCTAAGAAAGAAGGTGCACACTGAAGCAAGCACCGAAGCTGATCCATCCTGCTGCTCAAGACATCTTTTGCCTTAGGAACTGCAAGACCTCCTGCAGCAGATGGAGGAACTGCAGCAATTTCTCATCTGGAAATGGACAGGGTTGGGTTAGTCTTATACACGGTGTCTCCATGATGGTAGAGTGACATGGCTGTTGGACCATCCACAGACACCAACTCACTCTCTTGGAGAGCGTGCACCCCCTAAGCGTCACCACTTAGCATTGCTTCCCCTTTGGGAAGTCACCTTGGGAGACTTCCTTATAGCTCAGGATGAGCAAAAGTGCTTCAATTCATGTGCAGCCCCTAGGCTTCCTCAGTTCACAGGCACGCTCCTTTGGGAAGTCCCTTCAATAGTCTTCCTTGTGGCTCAAGGTGAGAAAAAATACTATGACCCATGAGCCTTTGCAGTTCTATGTTAATGTTTCATACCCCATTGGTTATTCCCTGTTGGGGAAGATGAATCAGGTAAACCTTATTAATATGATTGCTTAGCAAAAGATTCTGAAAATATGAAACCTATAATCGAAATAGAAATGAAAGCTTGCTTCGAGTTGTAGGATACCGAGCCTTAGTTATTATATAACCTGAAAACAATAGCCTAGCCATCTGAAGGAGAATCCCTTTTGATTGAACAATACCCTTCTGCTAGCTAAGGGATCCAAAGGTCAATATAGCAAAAGAGAATAGTCTAAAGAGTAGTTTTTGAGTTTAAAATATAACACAGTATGGTAATGTAGTAGTTCTTATAGGCTGTATGTAGATTCTATAGGATTTTGTGNTCTCTCTCTCTCACTTTGGGGCTTCCCTTCAGCCGAGGCTGGTGGCTGAAGGCTAGACCCTTTTTACCCATGACCCTTGCAATAAAACCACGTGTTCTCTACAGAATGTCTCAGGTCTGAGGGTTCCCTCTCCCTGCCGTCCACAGACGTTCCTACAATTCCCTTTGTTCCTGATTGGTTTTACCCCTCCTGATTGGTTCTTTTTGGATCCTTCACCTGATTGGTCCGTTTCCCAATTCCTTTTGCCATTGACCAAGTTGTGAAATCCCGCCCCTGCCTACCTTGTATAATCCTTCTCCCGGGGACCATTTGACTCTTTTCCCTCTGGACTTTGTGGAATGGAGGAGGTCTCCTGGAGATTGGAAAGACCCTGTCTTGCTGCTTTCACTCCTGCCTCGCCCGGGGTGGCAAAACGCGGCTCTGCTGCTCAGGCAGCCTCACGAAGAGCAAATCACTCTGCGCCTGAGAGTGCACAAGAGCTAATAATTCTGTTCCTGAGAGTGCCTGTGCCTCCGTCGATCCGGATGTCTTTTTAAAGATGCTTCTAGTGAGGAAGGTCACGGCACCTTCACCAGCAGACCAGACCGTAGCAGTTGAGTGTTGTAACAGGTAAGTGAATTACGAAAGAAAGACCTCATAAAGTCAGGCCTGCTCTGCTAAATTGCCAAAATTAGCCTGTCACTTTTTCTAAATAATTTGCAAGTTCCCATGTGAAAGCAATCTTGGTATGAAAACTTGTTAGCAAAACAACCAATTCTAGGGTTGAAAAATTAGTGCATCTGTGTAAACAGTAAGATCTGTTCCATGAGTACCCATAAAGGAAAAATGTAAACCTGAATTTTAGCACATTCACACAAATCACCTTCTGACCAATAAACAAAGTAGTAAGAAAACTAGCAATAGGTGCTGCACATGAAGTCTGTGAAAACTGTATAAAATAAGCTATGAAAATAAAGAATTGACTTTTCCTGCATGAAAAGACTGGAGTCTAGGCTAACTTACGACAATAGTCAAGGTGTAGTCTGGCATTGTAGTGGGTGCTGGTGCTAGGCTCAGGTCATCTAGACCAGGATCCAGTTGTAGAAATACTGAGTGAAGGTGGAGTCTCCAGGCAGTTTGGCTCTGCACAGCCTTTTCTCCAGCTGGTCATGCCAGCTGGCCAGAAGAAGTCTGCATGGTTATCTCTGCAGACAAGGGTCCCCCCACTGTCACCCTGCAGCAGAGCAGAGGATTAAGGTGGCATTGAGTACTTGCCAACAAACAGAACTCCAACTTAACTGCAGATATTTTTAGCAGGAAATAACTTAGCTAATAGCTATTTTCTATTGCCACTATTTATTAACTATCTCATAAGGACTTGATGTCCTGCAATGTCACTCTGTTTGGGAAACATGGGTACAAAAATGTGATAACAAACACTTTTTCTGTACCTATTCAGGAAATTACTGTAGTGATGCTCTTCTATCAGAGCCATTCATAAGAGCAATGAACTTAATCACAAAACCGAAAGGATGATTTAGTCATAAAAATAGAAAGCTGTACTTTTCTTCTTGAAGGAAAGGCAGGCTAGAGTTTGCACATAAGGAAACATTTTTCTCTTCCTAGAAAGCAGTGTTGGATATGCACTGTAAAGTCAAATGAGAATGTTTTGTTGAAAATACATTATTTTCATGTTTTAATGTTAATTATTCTCCCTGGGGCTTTGTTGCATAAAATTACTATATGTCAGAATATATAATTAAAAAAATTAAATTGTGGGTAAAACCAAAGTGTCTATACGTGTCAGTATCTCAGAAAGGTGAACTGCCTTTAGTAAGTCAGAACCTATGCAGACACAGAGATTTGTGGAACAGAAATACTTGTGAATGGTGCAAAAGTAAGTATAATCATAGGAAGAAAGCAGAAATGGGAAGTGCCTGAAAATGTCCAGCAGAAATTTAAGAGTGATTCTATGAAGCCAGTAAAATCAAATCAACTATTTATAGTGCCCTCCTCAGACACTTCTCTATACTGACACAGTGAAAGCTGTCTTCCTATCTCAAAAGACAACCCAATGAGTTCTAGGACATCTCGCTGGCCTCTGATTTGACATTCTGATCACATGTGCCAGAAGCAGCTCACCTTAAGGCAGACTACAGTTGGGAACTCATAAGTTCTGTGTAGGCTTTCTTTGTCTATTGAAGGGTCAACTTAAAATTTAACTTGAAGAGCGTGATCTAGTCTTTGTGCAAAGGAGATCTCAACATAAAATGGCTTTCTTGCCTATCACTAGGAATCCTACATGAGACTGAAAAGTCGTGCAATCATTTGATCATAAATTTATTTGCTGTAAATGCATTTATTTGAATTTAATGATTTCAATATTGTTTTCCTGAATTCAGGTTTGGGATATCACAGTTTTCAATATAAATGTATTGGCTCATTGCCATTTCTTTTCCTGTGTTTGTGCCCCTGCCAATGAAGTCTCAGTGTTGTCATTGACTACAACTGTATGTTTATTACTTAAGCACCCACAGGGAATAAAAAACCATTTCATATTGCCAACTTTTTTTTTTCTGACTGGGTTGGCTGTGTACAGTACTCACTAGATCTAAATATATCTTTTGCTGAGCAGTCAAAAGTACTAAAGATTCTCTCAATTTTTGAGACAAGTAAGCAAAATTGCTAAAGGGAGCCCTTAATGTTTGTGAGGATGTAACAAAATACATCAGTGTGAAGATATTATTTAGTTAAAATATTTTAGAGAATATTACAATGTTAATAATGATCACATTTCCATCAACTAGGGAAGATTCTAGGAACTACTGTAGTGTTAGGGAAGACATAAAAGGCTTCAGGCAATGAAGAACCACCTAGAGGCTCAAATTTAATAATGATTTATAAAAAGGTAGTTTAATTATTGCTGTTGGACATATGATAATTCCAAATTTAGAGCACTGGCTAAAATTTAAAATGTTTCTATGAATCCCAAGCCATCCTTAGAATTGAATCCCTGGTATTAATGTCAAGAATCCTGGCATGGTAAGTCGGCATTAGGGAGCCTCAACACCCCCCCATAAGGGGGTGAGATATAGGCTGCCCCACACAGGTCATGTCCACCCTTATGGGTCTTAGTAGGGGGTCAGAGCTGGGATCTGCAGCATTCACAGTATTGTTAGGCAATGGCAAAACAGGAGTTGGGCCTGAGATGGGGGTCTGAGGGATCCACCAAGAGATGGGTCGGAAGATCAGCATCCCATGGCATAGATTCAACATCCATCCAGAGAAAACCAGTTTGAGCTTATAATGGTCATGCCCTGGGGTGGGGTGGATGGCTCAAAGTGGGGCTGGTCAGCACCATTAACATCTGACACTGGGTGTGGAATGCGAATTGGATCTTTAGGTGCTTCCAGAGTGGATTTTGATTTTAGTTGAATAACACTTGCTACTGCACACTTGCTATATCTATTCCATGGACAAATACCCAGGTGGCTTTGCTGCTTCAGACCTCTTATTTTTATGTGCCTTAATAATCTCTCTGGCCACAGATTTTTCAATAGGACATACAGAAAACAGCTGTTTCAAGGGTAGGGCAGGGAGACGTTTCAAAGTGAGCTATGGGCTGCAACACAGTGCAGATCATCTAAGGAAAGGGAAAACCTGGATAGAGGGGGTTGACATAATCTGCAGTTTCTTTCTCCTGCTTGGTCTGCTCTACCTTCCCTTCAGAAAGAATATGTTCCTTTTGCCAGCCCTTACAATACAGGAAGCCCACAACATGGTGAAAGTGGAGTTTGCTCTGAAGAGAGAGAGAAAAAGAGAGAGACAAGAGAGAGAAAGGAAAAAAGAGAGAGAAACTTCAGTAGCCTATGCTGCTGAAATAAATTCTCTAGAGTTGAGAGATTTTTCTTCTTCAAATATGCACTTGAGTCAGTGAGCCTAAAGGCAAAGCAAGAGAACAACATCAGATTTAGTCCTTGAAGTACTAAAAGAGATGGTGCATCAGCGTGAGGGGCTTTTTGTCAGTATGATACTTCAAATTATTATTCTACAACAGAATTTTTTTCTTTTTTGCCATATCTCACAACCATCTTACAGTTCTAAATACAAAATGCATGATTCTGTATCAGCTTATTCTGTGGAAGTGATTTAAAAGAAAGTTTGTCCAGGAAAAAGGTCAGTAGAAGACAAAATCAATGTGGTTGTGCTCTAAAAGGTCATGGGCTTACCAATGTGGAGTAGTTCCAAGTGCATCACTAAACCATCCACCACTATGGCATCCTTAAGTGCCATGTCTGCAGGTCTTTTAAATACCTCAAGGGATGATGACTCTTCTACATCCTTTGTCAGCCTGGCTAGTCTGATGTTTGGTAATGCTTTTGTTGAAGAAATTTTTCCTCATGTCCAATGTAATATCAATCATCTTAAATCAATCCCCTTTACACTTATTACACCTATTTACAACAGTGTTTCTAATGTGACATGGAGTCAGAATAGCATGTAAAAGACAGGAAGGTGAGTGTGCAGTGCAATAACTCTTGTGAGAACTCTTCAGATACTCTATATATATAATATAGCATATCATGGTGTGTGAATTGCTACTGAAGAGACATGAAAAGCTCATACGTCACAATCCCCCTTTTTTTATTTTTTAGTTGCAACAGGAAATATATTAGGCTCATCTGCAGAAAACCCTGACTGCTGTGGAATTCTAGGTTTTGCCTTTGTTGCCCTTGTTCCTTTGTCCATAGTGGAGCTTGTGAAGTGCAGGAGAAAATAGCATTGAGACAAATCTGTTATGACAATTAAGTTTGGGTTCAGTTGTCTCCACTTATTCTGGCACAGGTAAATTGCTGTCAGAGTAATGAAGGACTCTGACAGGGAAACATGCAAAAGCAGAGAATTTTCTTATTCCAAAAACATGAAGATAGAGCAGAGCTATGAGAACAGTTGGTCAGATGCTTCACCAAATCTGACAAGTCTTGTGTTACTGTGTTAAAGAAAAGTCATGCAACTCTCCATTATATTGTGGGCTGATAACAAAATATTCCTGTTCTCAGAGGACTCTGGCTGAAGCCCAGTGTCAAAATATAAATAAGGCATATATGGCATGAAACCTATATGTATTTTGTACAGTATGTTCTGGCTACAACTAAGGAATCTTCCAGTATGTACCTTTTGGTGAACATGCACTGGCATTGAACTCAAGACAGTGAGGTGTACCTTTCTCCACTTTATTTTCTTCTCTGCCATACCTTCAACAGTCTATTAAACTTTAAAAGCAGTGAAGTTGAGAAGAGGCAGACCTTCTGATTTCCTTGTAGTGGTACCAAACACACTGATATTTGTGCACTTCTCTGGAAGAAAAGAGAAAGTTTGGGAAAGTCATGTTTTTACAGTGTAAAGGTTGTCTCAGCATGAAAAGCCACTCTAAATCTGGGAATTCAAAACACACTTGGATCATAAGCTATCTTGCTGATCAAGAAGTTTTTGTTAATCAATCTGACTTAGATTCCATGCTCTTAAAAATTACCATTCTTTGTCACCTTTCTCCTAGCCAGAAGTAACAAACAGCTAATAAACATCAATGCTGTATAATAAATCTTATAAATAGCCAGAGAGAAACCCTGAAGTGCTTTTATATGAAGTGCTTTGTGGATGTCAGCACACTGTTTAGCTTTCTTTAATCTATTGCTTTTAGCTGTGGTATGCTCTGGGACTTCTTTATTACAGCCTAATGTAATAATTGTGTCTATGAGGATTTCTTGAGCAAACATCTTGACAGCTAAATTCTCTGCCTGCTAGGATCTGCAGACATCAGTTAGGTGCTATAGGTGCCCATCTATGCCTGCCTCTGCTGTTAGTGACAGCTGTTTCCCACCAGAGAAAAACATAAACCATACAATATGCTTTCCAAAAAATATTGGTAATTCCTGGAACTTCATATTTCGAGTATATTGTTTTTCCTTCTTTATCAATACACACCAGCAGGTCAGTAGATATCCTGATGTTAATTACTAATGCAGGTCTTAAAAAGTCGGTGGTGATAAGTTGTATTTCACAAGTGCTATTCTGCTTTTTAATTGAATAAGCATCAAAGGCTGTCTGCATCATTCTGGTAGGAGGTATTTTATTATTTCCCTGATATTTTCCACTAAGACATTTTGCATGGTAATAGTGGGACATAGGATTTCACCTGCATTTTGTTGTGAAATGTGTCTCCAAGGTAATTTCATAACAGATTATTAGATTAATCTGAACATTAAACACTTGATAAGCATAATATCCTATTTGCTTGTGTTTGGTAAGACTGTTTCAGGGAAGTTAACAGATTTTTTTTCTGGCAACAATAAACTGCTTCGTCTTCCAAGGACTATTTTTAACAGTGTTGGGAATATCATCTCTTTAACTTGCCTGGCTTATTTTTGGCTGTATGTATTTTCAGTGCCTCTATTAACTTGGACCTAGGGAAAAATTTATTGAGTTATCAACTTTTTGGATCACTGATGATTTTCATATGCATTAAAAAATGTTTCTTTCATGTCAAGCTGAGGAATTGCCATGCTGATATCTTTCAAGATGATCTCCTCTTGGTTGAGAGCCCCCCTTCTTGACTGGTTGTAGTGTGTGAGCATATGATTTTTGTCACATACTGAATTCCAGTGACTTTTAGTAAGGCTCATCTTTAGTAATGTCTCTGATATCCCTTGATGATTCACAGGCTTTTAGCTTATGTACTCCTCTGCTTGTTTTTGTGAAAATTCAGGAACTTTGTCTGCTTTCCTTAAGAGTTTATCAAAAAATATAAAAATTTGTTTGAACTCGAGTGTTAACAGGGTTTGTAATTCTGATGCTTTTACCCACCTTATTTTTGGATATAGGAACATTATGCTGCTTAGCATTGAAGATAGATGTTCATTTTGCTAATCTTGTCTTATTGTGTGCAAAAGCAAGAAGAAAGCAAGCAAACAAAACTCCTCACCTCTGTAGATACAGACTAACTCCCTCCATTTTCCGCTATTCAAGAACACAGATGTCAGACTTTCACCAGTACTGTAACATAGAAAATTATAATTTTGACAATTTTTTAGGATAACCACCAATAATAACCTTTTTGTAGTATCATGTGCTCAGGTCTGAAATCCCTGGGGGCCTTTCTTACTGAAATCTTCAACTTAATTTAACCAGTTTTTAGAGGATAATCTCACGTCAGTCATGTATCCCTTCCCAATAGTCCTGTTGGTGCACACAGTCAAAATGGCAGCATGCTCTTTCAAAAGCTGAAACTCCTTCTATATCTTCTTGAACTATAGCTGTAGTCATGTGTTTTGAACTTTGAGATGCACTTAATGTATCTTGTTGCCTTTATTTCTGCTTTTGAGCTCCTACTCTAAAGCCTAGTATCTTTGACTCTTAATATTCTAGTGAAGCACTGTATATGATGAATTTAGTTCAAATAGCAAATCACCAATGGACAGTGATTTTTGTTGACTGCACTTGTGCTCTGCTGTGATCTGCTTTGCTAGTTGCCCTTACTAATAATCAGCAGAACATCTAGCAAGGTATCAGACATTCCTCACAAAATTTCCAATAAATAGCACAAAATATGTCTTCTTTTTCTTGTATTGGTTTATTATGGGATTTTATACCTAAGGAACCACTTTGGCATTTTGAAAAGATTTAGTATCTTTCAGATTAAGTTGCCTTCAGGCAAAATATTTTGCACTGCAATATTTAAAAAAAAAGGCATAGCACTTGAAAAAAATTATTTTGGAAAAAGGGTAGTGAGAAAGATCATGCACATGGAACTAAGTCTTTTATAGTCTTGTTAATAATCCTGTTAATAAAAAATATAAGGCATCAATTTCTATATGAGGTTAAAATGAAGATGTAAGAGCTATCCGTTTTTATTAGGTGAAGAAAATAGTCAGAAACAGGTTCTTTTCTTCATCACTTTTTAACAATATCTGGACATAAAAATTGTTTGGTGATGTTAAGATTGAAAGTTTTCATCTTGTGCCAAACTCTTGTAAAATTTGGTTATGTTCTAATTTCAGAATAAAATTTGGCTTGCAATAAGTTCAGTCACAGAGCTGGCAAGAGAAGACAGTGTAGGCAAATCCCATATGCATCTAAATTTCTGAGTGGGATGTGTGCTGGATAGTCTATCTTATGTACTCTATGAACAGTATGCATAGCATCTGCATAGCAGATGTATGTAATGTAGATGATTCATCACTAAGAGGGAATGTAACGTAGTGCAGAAACATTGCTCATTTTTACCTTCCCTGAATCAATCTAGGAAGACAAAACATTTTCCTACTTCTATGGATTATTGATCTACTAGCAGTTACAAAGCCGCTTTATGGGCAACTGATGCATTTAAAAATTATTTTAGAAAGCAAACTTTATGGAAAGGTATTGAATTGAAAGCTTTCAACACAATCAAGGTGAAGAGAGAAGAGAATGACTGAATGACTTTAAACTGCAAGAATCTAAGAAACCGCCTGTGATTTCAAAAGAAGCAAAAGAAAAAAACTTGTCAAAATCTAAAATGATTGGAAAATTGTTTAAATGTGTTGTTTTATTCAAATGTTGATATAGATACAGAATTATTATATAGTACTAATGAAAATTAGTAGATTTTTATTTAAAGATTTCTTTATATTGGTAGCTAAAATAAATTCCATAATTCTTATCGTGCAGATAAAATCACTCTTCCATTCTTACGAGATTTTAGTACAGCTTTAACAGTTTGACCATGAATCTACAGACAAGCCAGTCTTAACTCATTTCCTGCTTTCTCTTGCTTATTTATTTTCATGATAAAAATTACATTTCATTTAACTGGAAATTTACAAACATATTTTTGTGCCAGATCCTTGTAGATGATAAAAGGAATGGTGCATGTTTCAGCCTTTAATGAGTCTTGTAAGCTCTAAATCTTTATCAGAAATCAAATTTAAAGATTTACAGGGGATTTCTTAAACTATTAAACCTGTTTGCACTCCACTTCTTTAATCAGTTGAACTGATTGAAATTGTGAGTTCATTGCCAAGGCTATGATATTTTGATAATCTCATGGTAAAGAGAAGAGAATGGAATATGAATGCAAATGGAATATGAAAAGTAACAATAAATGGATAATTTCTGTAACTTTTGATCTGGGCGATGAGTAATAACCACATTTTTGGGGCTTCTTGTACTTGTCTATTTACTCAGTTCTTGATAAAGAGCTGTATTCCATATGCAAAACATTACAAGGTCCACTTTCAAATTTGCTCAGCTGCTGAAACATTTTAAGTTGATTTCAGATAAGCAAGCTCATGCAATAACTAATAAATATATAATTCTATTGATAATGCTGCTGGGAAAGGAAATTACAGACCAGAAGAACATCAGTTTCTAGTGAGGAGCACACTTTGGTGAGTGTGTTTAAAATTATTTGGTGTTTAAAAAGATTCTCTCTTCTAATTGCAACACCCAATTTAGGCAGAAAGAAACCCTCTGAAACAGTGAAAGCCTTCAGCAAAGACTTTTCTAGCTGCAGAATGCAATCCCCATGAAACCAGCTTAAATAAATAGACAGATGTTCGGGTTTGACTGGAGAGGGAATGGTCTCACATGAAAAACGACTACTCAGGAAGGTTATAAATAACATCCAGTTCATGCTCTCTGCCAACTAAGGACTTTTTATGGCAAGATGTAGCAGTTCAGTGTTGCATGCAGCACCATGCACTCATCATACTTTGCCTGGAAGACTCCACAGAAGAGCTGTCTTTTTGTAGGCAGGTAAGTATTGTAATTCAGTTTTACAGTTGAAGAAACATGCTTCTAAGATCTCAGCAATTCAATGCCTCTTAATTTATCCTGGATACGTAGAAACAAGAGAGTGGCTCACACTGAACTACACATAATCGAAAGAAATTTGCATTGAAGGTGACAATAGAAAATTTCAGTTGTATGATGTAACCTTTTGCTTTTCTAGATGATTTGAAAGACACTTACAATCCATTATTTAAATGGTTTAGCGGTAGATGTGCATTTTATTCTTAAAAACTTGCCATTTAGCTCCAATCTGCATAGCTTGATGCTCTTCTCCTCCCCACTCTCCCCCCCTAAAAGCAAACTTGAAAAGTGCTCTGATCCTGTCAGTTTAGTCTGCTACTGTGAGCTGAAAATCAAAGCTTGTATAGACAAAGCTTTGGCAGCTTCAATTACTTTGCCTTTTCAGAATGTATTTAATTCCCCTTTTCATGCATTGGCACAGACATGCCTCTCAGATGCCCTTCAACTACAGCTGTGTGCACTTGTATTGACAAACATCAAATAAACTCAAAGGGAAAGAGATAAGTAAAAGGACATTTTCCTATGGAAAACAAAAAATGAAGGAAAAGAATAAAAAAAATCAATTTTTTTTGAATAGGCCAAACTGATTTGCAAATATTTTCTCAAGCAGGGAATTGCCATCTACAGGGAAGGTAATTGTGGTAATTACTTGCAATTATTAAATAGCTTTCATCTATCATATATTTATGTTGTATACAGGTTATGCTGGAATCAAGTAGATTTGAATGCCTTTCTATTAATCTGTAATATCTTACAGTCTGCCTGTCTCATAGTGTGCTTATATTTTGTTGTTCTGCAGATGGGTCACCCCAAATGCCTGCAAACACTTGATTGTGTTTGGTTTTGTTCACCATGCTTAGTTTTGTGCCTCAGTTTATGCAAACTCACTGCAGTTTGCACCAATGGAAGGACGCTGCTGCACAGCACACCTCAGTCTGAAGACTGTCATTGGAAACATTTTTGACGTCTTCAAAATGTGAATACCTTCTTTTTGCTGTGTGCCTCATACTGTTTATACAGTGCAGTCATCTCTGGCCATATGGCCAGGGCACTAGGGAAAAAAAACAGTTGCAAGAAACAGAAAAGTCACTGAAGATATAGGGGGAGCAGAACAAGGACAACCTCTTAATAAATACTGGCCAAAGCTTTCTGCCTGCAGTGTTTTTTCCAGACCAGACTAGAAAAACAATAGACTGTGGAGAGCAACAACAAGAGGTGATGGAAATTAACATCTTAATTCACCTCAATGTGATGATTGGATGTCTCTCAACACTTTTTCAGATAGTTTGGACATGTGTTGGTGTCTGGAAGAAGGATATTGCAGCAGCCCTTGGAATGTATTAAAATAGGAATCTTCCATGATGGCTTCTGAAAGCCAGACTCCTGAGATGTTGCATAAATCACTTCACTGCTATTTCTTAAACTGCTTGAAACTTGCTAGTTAAAAAATGTCATAGGACAGATTAAGCTAGGATAGGAGGCAAAGTACAGATTGTGGGTTAACAGTACACCGACTGCTCAACTTCTCTTGGTTATCATGACACCACAGTAACATTCACAAAAGTCAGAGAAAACTCAGCTTCAGACAGGAAGCTGAAGGACAACTGTCCTTTGGATAGGAAAAGAAACAGATTCGTCACTAAGAAGCACAAAGGTCTTCAGTAAATAAAACTAAATGTAATGCTAACTATGTGTTTGAGTAAAGGTCTGAGGTTTCTAGTGACATTAATGATGCATCACTGTGTCTGTATTTATTTCTTATCAATGAAGTAAGATGTCCAAAAAATCAATAGAATCATAGAATGGTCTGGACTTAAAGCTCATCTCATTGCAATTCCCCTTCCACTAGATCTGACCCCCATACCACCTGGCCTTGAATACTTACTAAAACTTCAATTCTGTCACTAGAACTTTACAGTAGATCTCTTATTATTTCAGTTTATTGCAGAATTCTGAGCCTTGATCATCTGCCATGAGGCTGCTGCTTATTAAAAGAAAATATCAGATACATTAAAATGAAATGTTCAGCATTAGTAGTGATATGCCTTAGCCCTGAATCTAGAGGTATTTTTTTCAGGCAAACGCACAATTATGTTTGTTGCCAGGGAGATCACCATTTTCATTTTCTGTTTTTCAGTTGGATAGCTAAGCTCTAGAGCTCCAGAGATGTGTCATCCAGACCTCTGGTTAGTTTCCACTTGATACACTCAGCAAAATCTATTAAGCCACTTGATTCTAAGCATGCTACATACTGTACCGTGGTATTCTTGTAGCAAGACTATCTGCAGCCTTGGTATGTCAGGCTACATAGTCCTTTCCTTGACCCTGGTAAACACAGCTATTCCTAACTCATATTTGAACACCTGCAGACAGTTTCTTGATTGCTAATTTTTGCAGCTCTATAATACTCAGCAAAAAAAAGTAGTAATACAATGTCTGAAAGTATCTGTTCATCACCTAAACACCTAATATTCTTGATGAAAACAGAATTTACCTTGCATGTATGGGGCCTGGTTCACCTTTGTGGGAATGTGGTTAAAGACTATGCACCATAGCTCTTCCCCCCTGGCTAGCTCTATGACAACAAAACAGAAAGCACTCAGAATCTGTTCTGATGATCAGTAGATGTCAGCTACATCCTGAAAGAAATCAGCTTTAACTTTTTTAATGGACTTTTCTGTTATGCCAATTCTTTGCTGTGTTGAACTGCATCTCAACCCAGCAAATGCCTCAGCTACAGCTGGCAAGTGCAAAATGTTCCTATTTGCCCCTGCCGTTTTTCAAATGCCACTGGCATCCTTCAAACCCTCACCAAGCTATTAGTAAACTGTTAAATACTATTTTGTGCCAGTGGTCCCCTTCCTAATTTCTAGTGCCATCCCACAGCTAATGAGCTGCTGAGAGCTGTATCTGAGGTTTGAAATCCCAGTGGTGGTGCATCCCAGAGTTTTGTGCATGAACTCCATGCAGTCCAAACAAAAAAGATATATTTCCAAAAGAATGGGAAGTCCCTCAGTTCCCATGGTGTTCACTTGATCAAAATCTTAATTCTTCAAGTATTTTCAAAGATTCATGTATTCTATGGACTTAGTATGCATTCAAAAGATGTAAAAATATTTAAATTGTAAAATTTATTTTGTAATGATTGCTAGCTAAAGTTACATGTCAGTAAAGTTAGAAAGATGTCTCATTTGTGGAATATATGACGTGAGTTATGCCACTTTCCTGAACTCCTGTGATTTAAAGACATGGCCATTTCCAAGGTCATCCTTCTTGCCCGTCTTGAAAATTGTCACATTTGCCAACTTGAAGTTGACTAGGACCCCTTAGATTCCCCAAAACTTTGAAAATGGACTGGAAGAACTCTCATGATGACATCAGCCAGCTCTTTACCCTTGGACTAATCTCATTAGGCCTCCCAAAGTTATAAGGATCCATCTGGAGCAGTAAATCATTCACAGATTTGGGGGGAGACCAAAGCAGGATGTTTAAACTCCACAGCTGACTCCAGTCTCTGCCTGGTGCCTTGTTTAGCTAGGAGATAGGGTTGCATTATGAGGTGCATGTGGAAGGCGATAGGTTTTGGTAGCGTTTCTTTATCTCAAGATTAACCTAAAAAGATGATAAAGGCATATTTCCCCCCCATCCCTTTAAAATGAATCCCTATGAGATATGTATGCTGCCAGACTGTCCAACTGAATCCCATCATCAAGTTTGTGGACTGTCCCAAATCTGTGGTGTAGCTGGAGGAAGCAATCACTACTGGAAAATGGTGATAGGCTTGCTGGTGAATAAGATCTCAGAAATGTTGCTTGCCGGTCTGAGTATTTAAAAACTGGTTAGGGATGGCTGCCCAGGGTCAGCACTCTAGTACTGAGATGAATTCAGCATCTCAGCTCTGGGTATAACAGAGCTAGCAAAAACGACATAGAACTCCTCAGGGTGAATTAGATACAACTTGGAGCTATTACAGTTATTCATCAGGAAGTTCTGGGGACACAAACAGACCTGAAATCCCACTTGTCTGAATTCTGAATGTATTAGATCAGCATGGGTAATACATTTCTAAGTGATATTTGAGGTCTTTCTTTAAGACAGGTAGATAGATTATCTAAGTCAGAGTAATGTCTTTTTATTTCTTAGGTTCAAGAGGACATTTCAAACAACTTCTGTGAATGATTGCCTGTCCTAAATGCCTGTGGGCATTTTAAAGAAAATTAGTAGGTCAGTTTTGGAGAGGAAATTTCTGTGGCAAATCACCATGTGGTCTGTGCTACTTGTTTCACTGTGACCAGGGTGGTGCCCAAGATTTGGTTTTGTGTGGAGGGTAGCCTGAGCATCTCAAACCTTCAGACAGCTCAAGTCTTGTATGACGTGCTGAATTCAGCTCAAAGCAGAGCCAGTGACTTGCTCTGACTACCTCAATTTTTACAGCAATGGATGACAGTGTGGAATACTCTGGTATGTTCAACCTGTCCTTGCTCTCTTCCTTAGGCATGTTATTGAAAAAAAATAATGCAGAGTGGATGGATACAGATGTATCTGACCTGGTCAAACAATAGTATCAAGATTACAGGGATTCTTGCCACTCTATGAGTACTTGAACAGACAGCTCCTATTTTCTAGCAGTATGTCTCAATCTTGCAGGACCACTAGGAAATAACAAAAGCAGAAATTATAATTGGAGTGGGGCAGCAAGTAAGCAAGGCACAATTTGGTTCTGCTCTCTGTGACCTTCCTTAGGGACAAAGGTGGGTCAGGAGTTCCGAATTATCTTTGTTTCAGAAATATATTGGGTGCTTTTTCCTGTGCAGGATCTGGGCTCAGTACAGCTTTTCTTCAGAGTGTTTTTCAGTTGCCATTATTTCTCTTCAAAATCAAAATTAAAGTCATCAGTCAGTTAATAGAATTTCTAATGTTTTTTTTTCTCTCTAGATGCCTTATATCTGGGAATTAATATCCCAGGTCCTCAATACCTCCATTGCATAATGATGCTTCATATGCACAGAGGCAAAACCATTCAGCATACAAACATTCTGATGATAAGTGCTCCAGCTGTAACACATCTCTCTCCAGATACAAGAGCATATTTGCCTGCTTGTTTACCTTTTGTAGCAGCAGATGAAAACAGAATTATTTCATGCCCTGCCTCCGTCCCATCCTCCCAGTCATGTACATTTCCTGTACATGTTTGATCTTCCTGTATTTTTTGGCTGCCATCCATGAAATCTATGTAACTCTAATTTCCTTCTGTAGGTTATTTCTGTATGCATATTTTATAGCAAGTGAAAAGTGCCCCAGTGTTTTCAAAGACAACTGGAATTGAGGAAACCACAAAGTATTACAAACATAGGCCCCTTTATTTAGCAGCAATATTGGTGTATAGATGCAGCAAAGAAAAACCCAAGTTAAAACCCATGAAACTGTTTAAAAAAAGAACTTATTGTTTTTATCGAATCTGCATTTTCACAAGCCATTACTCTTACTCTTTCACATCTCAAAAAGGATATCCCTTAACTCCATGGCTATGTGTAACAAAATAAGTTTGAAATTTTAAATGTATCATGATGTAAATTTATTGAGAACTAAAGTCTTCTTACAAACTCTATCAGAAAAATATCTCTAAACTTTATTATGGAGAGGGGAGTTTAAATGAGTTTTGCCTCTGCCCAGGCCTCTGACAGTAGACAGTAGTTTATTGAGGCGGCTAGCACCCTAAAACCCACTCTTGTTTGCAAGTTCTTAATAATGGCCAATTATGTCTATTACAAAATACATTATTTATTTAATAGACACCCATTTAACAGTCGTAAGACTTTAAAAGATGACTGACTACACAGGATAAACAAAAGAAACACTAGTAGTAGATAAACAATTCAGTGCACTATAATAAGGTACTTATATTACAGCTAGTGAAGAAATAGTACAGATTAGGATTCTGTGTATCTTACCATCCAATTTCTGATGGGGAATACATCAAATATCCTGTGCTCTCAATTTCACAGAATCACAGAATCACTAGGTTGGAAGAGACCTTCAAGATCATTGAGTCCAACCCGTGCCTTAACACCTCAGCTAAACCGTGGGATGAAGTACCACATCCAGTCTTTTTCTAAACATCTCCAGGGATGGTGACTCCACTTTTCTGGGAAAGTTACCACAAAGATATTCCAATGCATCGGGGAGGAACCCTACATCTTTCCAGGGGGTATGTAGGAGACTTCTGCCTCTGTGAAAGTTTGTGTAGCTTTTGTAGTGTAAAAGTAGTGTTTTTCAGTCAATGATTCCTAACTTTTCTTTCTATACATCTCTTTTTCAAGGGAAAGATGTTTATTTCTCAGCTGAGGATCTCACCCCCTTGGTGTCAGAGATAACTCCCTGCTGGACATCTGTCTGGCCTGGATTATGTCACCTGTATGCACCAGCTGATGGGTACAGCGGATAAGCCAACTGTGCTAGAGAGTGCCACAACCTATGGTTGCTTTTTACTTTTTCCTCATACGCATTGATTTACAAACAGCAAGTCAGAAGTAAAAAAAAACAACCTTTCACTGATTTTTTTCTAGTATTAGATCCACTTTTCTCTTCTGTGGCAGTACATACACATATTCATATGGTATTGGCTATGTAAATAAAAATCTTCACAAGGATTCTAGATATAAAGGACATTTCAGAAGACTGCAACTCACTTTAAATTCAAAATTAGTTCTGTGTCTCTCAATTTAAAGTATGCTAAAATGTCCATAACACGTTCAGAAAACAAAGTACTGTGCAAATTTAAAGTGTGGTTTATATATTTTTTCAAGCATAATGATGATATTCTTTTTATGTAACTTAAAAACTTTATCTTGTCTTGAAAATGCAGCATTTTTATTCCTATTGCACTCTCTCACACAATGCTGCAATAAAACAGTAATTGAATAATTCAAAATCACTGCAAAACATTTTTCCATGCGCAGTAAATCAAGAAAAATTGCTCAGAAGCTAATTTTTTTTTAAAAAAAGCAATAAAACATACAATAAAGTCCTTTGACCTACTATATGTGTAGGGAAGGCCTAAACTGAGTTGGTGCAGTTACTACTCCTTTTCAGTGAGTGCTGATTCAGTGCTTCACATGATTGAAAGAGTGGAATATCTAGACACTGTCTCAAAGCTCTTACACTTTGGCAAATCACAGCAGAATTAGACTTCCAAATGACAAGCTATTATAAGGAGAAATAAGGAATTTGGAATATTCTACCTATGAATTTTATTTTGCGCGCCAAGGGTTGGTCCTTGTCCCTTGCAAAACAGGCACAAATTTCCATTGTTCTGACCTTGGATATCCCTGCATCAAACTGTGGGGGTGGGGAACATTTGGAATTAATTAACAGAGATGTCACTGGGGTCGTGCATCACATGTTTTAATTTGCTTGAGTTATTAAGAAGGAAACTGCTTTTCTCGGTCTCCTCACCAGCATCTCATCTGAAATCTCCTCTGAGAGATCTTCACAAGATTTTTGCCCAGTACAAGTGATATAGTGGATGAGCCACAATTTTATGTAATACGTATACACTCTGAAGACCTGAATATAATGTTGGCTACAGATGTTAGAGGAGTGAAAGGTTACATTATTTCACTTGCTTCCCAAATAAAATGCATGTTTACCCTTTGTGCTTCTATCAAATTATGAAATAATTTGACTTTATAGATTTGCTTGAAATCATGTTTCACAGCCAAGCTGTACAACACAGAAAACATTGCCTGATATTCCACAAAAGCAGCTTTTTTTAAGCTTTTCTTCTGTTTCCTGGTAATTATGGGAATAGGAAGCACAAATCATAGTAATCTGAAAGTTGACTCCTTTTAGAAGTTTGGGACCTGGAATGGTTTATTGCACTTAGAAAGGTTTTACAAGTAAGTACTCCTTGGAATCATAGAATTTTTATAACATGAGTGACCATTACACCTTCTAATATTTACTTCTCTCCTGGGCAATTAAATCATATTAGGAAGCTTTGTAATGTTTCTCTAAGTTGTATCTAAAAATGCTCATGCAGCTGAGTTAAAACCACCACAGTGGGAACACATATCTCCCCTTGGCAGAAAAAGACTTGACTTTTTGTTGATATATTTTGAGATGAAAATTACTTGTGAGAAAGAGAGATCAGAGAGGGCAAGGTAGATGTTAAATGGCTTTGTTATTTACTTTGGAACTTACTGTGATCGAGTTAAAGTTATCAATACACTACAATGCAGATAAAAATATTCTCATACAGAAGACATTTAGGAAAGCATGGGGGCAAGCAGCAGTGTGTTGGCTATGGATGTAGCACACCTGCTCTGTAGCTGAGGCCTGGTACTATACCTCTTCAGCTGCAAATCTACAACTGCAGATGGTTATTAACATAAATTCTAGAATGGTCTGGTTTGGAAGGACTCTTAAAAAAACCTGCATCCCAACTCTCCTGCCATGGGCAGGCACACTCTTCCACTAGACACGGTTACTCAAAACCCTATCCAGCCTGTCCTTGAACCCTTCAGGTGATGGGGTATCCACAACTTCTCCAGACAACCTGTTCCAGTACCTCACCACCCTCACAGTAATTAATTTATTCCTTATATATAATCTGTCCTTTTCCACTTTAAAGCCATTTCTTCTTGTCCTGTTGCTACATATTTTCAAAAGCTACAGAGAAATCCTGCTCTGCTGCTTACAAGGGTAAATGGACAGGGATGAGGTTTGTTCAGGATTTCTCAGCCCTGTAGAATTTCTGTGCAATATTGAGCCTGTGCTAGTCTTCCAAAGGAACTACAAATTCCTGTATTTTCCATGTGAATCTTTAATCCAAATGAACATCAGTACCACCTGTCATAATACAATTTGCAAACATCTGTAAACCCACTGAACAGAAACCCACTGTCTTTCTGTAACAGAATTACAAGCCAAATTTTTACCTGTTCATACAAAGAGTTAAAAATGGTTTGACATGGGATTTTGTAAAGTGTCATTTTAAATAATCTCGTCTATTCCAGAAAAAATGTTGCTAAGTTCAGTCAAAATTAAGCTCTGAGTATGGTTTTCCTCACTTTATTTTAAGCTTATGCGAGCAGGTTTTAAAATAAAAATATAACATTATTTAGAAAGTATAGCATTAGTTAGAATGATACTTATCTCTTATTAAAGTAAAAATCATTGCAAGGTCAAAATAGCTCTTCAGGTTTCCACCAGTACCTGTCATTTGGATTGTTAGCTGCTTCTGTGTTTGGAACCATTACAGATGATCAAGAAATTTCAAGAAATGTTCGGCCAAACCACAGGCTGATGTTTTGCTATAGTCTGGAAGCCATACAAACATTAATGCAGACCAGCTTGTGAAATTGCTTCTTTGCAAAATGAAGTGATCACCAAAAATATCTCACAGGTTGACCAAGAAACAGTTGGTGTGTTTCCTTTCTTCATTCACAATGAAGTAATTGAAATTTGGATAGATTTCTGCATGTAAATAATTATGGCACTGATGTACAATTCAAGGAATATTCAATGTGTGTGTCAGTATCTTCAACTCTGTTAATCTGCAGAAAGAAAATTTTAAAATAAAATCCCTTCAGGGATTTGCCTGCTTATTTATGGCTGTCACTGTCTTTTGCCGTACTCACATGATCCAGTGAAACTTGCCAAAGGTCATCCAGAAGAGCATATGTTACAAAGGAAGTGGATGTCTCTTTATGCAACAGCCAATAGAGAAAATTACTGTTTGAGCTGAGCTACAAATTCAGTTCCCCAAAGTAATTTAGCATACATTTCTTTAGAAATCCTGATATATCCTTATAGGTTCAATTTGGTTTTTAGCACCAATTGAAGTTAAATGCTTTGTGGAGGCTAACACCTGGGTATATTTAAGAAGGCAATGCACACATCTTTTTAGACATTATGTTAAATTGGTATTTTAGAATAGATGAAAGTAAATGGAAATATTCCAAAACATCCTGCCAAGTGTAGAAATTCATCATTTATTCACTGAGGACTGAAAGCTACAAATCCAGTAAACTGGTCTTGCCTACTGAGGTAATGGCAATCAAAATTTCTAAAGCTTGAAGTCTGGGTATCAGATCTCACAGACTCACCTTAGACCTCCCAGACTTAGACTTCCAAATGCTGAAAGTGATCCAATGCTACTGGGAATGCTACCAGTTATATGTTTGGAATTGAAACCACATTGGTCAGGAAAGGTTTTTAAATGAAAAAAAAGTGTTTTCTGTGTGGATTGATGAAGCTATGGTTTTAACTTTGTCTGGCAGGGAAAGTGTGCGTGCACAAATTTTCTGAAAGGTGATTTCAAGGGGAAGAGATGAGGTGGGACCTCAGTGAGCTCAGTGGCAGGGCTGAAACTTAAAAAGGCAAAGGAGCACTGGCACCTGCCTGCCCTTGACTCACCATCTTTAACTCCTGCTGGGAGGGCAGATAATTTCAATGACATTATTTCACTTATTATTTCAGGCCCTGGCTTCCACTTCAGTAACGTCAGGTTACAGAAAAAAGGTATAAATGCATGTTTAGAAATTAACAAAACCATGCATCTCTCTCTCCCTCTTTGCATGTCCTATAAATTATTTCCTTTAGAGGCTGCTATCCAGCACCTAAAGATATTTTCTTTCACAGCTTGTGGCATGCCTCTTTATGCATTTGTTTGAGGCAAAGAAAGAGTTAATCAATGACCGGAAAACTTTCAGAGGGAATGCTATGCATTCTGAAACAACAGCTCTGTTAAACAGAACCAATAATACAATGAGACATTTAGCTAAAACCTGGTCTGGTTTTAGCAGACAGACAACCAGTTTTGGCATGGTCCTTGCAGAAGCCCAAAAACAGGTTCTTTCACTCAGGGGACATGTCTGTTCTCAGACTGAGTTTTAGTAATCCCTTTCTCCTTCCACCTGGACAGTTCTTACCAAGTCGGCTAGATGGCTTCAGTGGTTACTGTCAGGTTACAAGTTCAATATGACTGGTGAGAAGAAGTTTCAAAAAGGTGGATATTATTATATTTTTCAAAATCAAAACTGTTATTGAAGATGTCCTAGGGATCCAATACCTGAAGGCATAATTTTTACTTGTCTCTCTCCCAAAAGCTATATTGAAGGAAATAGTCCTTGAATCTGCCAGTGCCTTTCTGAAGTCCTGTGGACCCCTTCAGGCATTTGAGTCAAGTCAGTTGCTTAGGTTTTGTCTCTTTTCTTGAATCTGTGAAATGAAAGTAACTTCACCCACTTAAAAAAAAAAAAATGAAACACTGTTTAAGTGAACAAAATTCAGTGCTAAGCATTAATTTTCTTTGTTAATGTTTGATACCAGTAGGCCATTTTCATAAACTGCTTGAAGACTTCTACTGCCCTTCCCTTCCTTGTACAAACACAAGTGCCCTGGTCATTTCTGCAATCACACTGTAAAAAACCTAACTTTTTTGTGATAACTTGTTGCCCTGAGCTTTCTGTCTTTTTGTCTTAGTGAAGAACTTTCTCATGCAGCTTCATCTAAACAATGTCTATTTTCAAAATGTTTGCATACTTCTCCTCTGAGAGAAGAAACGATTGATGGTGATGTCCACCATCCAGGTTGAGAGGTGGCGACCTGTGTAGCCAATCTCTTGACCTCTGTACAAATGTATAAAGGAGTACGATTTGTAAATAAAGTAGAGAAGAGTTGTCCCTTCACGATGCAGTGTGCCTACTTCTTTTGCTGTCCCGAAAGTGGGACATGCCCAGCCTCTCAAGCCACATCTGGTGACCCCCGGACGTGTGCGGACTGCAGCCTGAGCCACAAGAACTCTCTGCAAATTAATTCAAATACCTCGTACAAAAGTTATACGACCTGTTACTCTATTGTCAGTATTAAATGCCATTAATGTCATTGCTATTCGTGGAGGCATGATGAAACGTAAAAAAACCACTTTTATCCATGCTCCAACCTAATCCTATTATAGATATGTTTCTACAGTCTTTTTTTCTCTATGAAATCAGACTTTCACTGTCCCCCGCCCAAAAAATTGGAAGCATTGCATTCTCGTGCAGCTATGCAAATTGTGCTTATTTTTCTCCTGATTAAAATATTGTTTGATTTTCTGAGATGCTACATTTTTAATGATGATGGAGACATGACAAAAACAATGAAAATATAGTCTGCTATCAAAAAGACATTGATATTGGAACAGAAACAGAACAAGCCATTGTTATTTCTTTAATTCAAGAGGGTGTTCAACAACATTCCCACTATAAAGACTTCAAAGAAAGTTTCCAGGCTTCATTGTGCCCTGGTGCACAATAAAAGAAGCCGCAATTGCTCAGCTATTTTGGCTTTCAAATAGTGTGTCTTTTAGGGAAATATGCTAGATTTTTATATAGCAAATGAATGACAGGTAGAGAACCACAACAACCATCTAACAAAAGTGAAGCACGCCAATTAAGAGCATGAGACAAAAATGGAACAGAAATAAAATCCTTCAGACTGATGCTTTCATTGAACATATTCCTGCATGTTCTGTGACCTAGCTTTATGTATAGTTAGTAAATAAGCCCTGTGTTCTTGATTTCTTTTAACTTTATTTTTTATCTTTTCAAAAATGCTGACTTTGTCAGTATGCTGAAAATAGTACTTGATCTGAGTGATGTGAGATTAATTTTTTATTAGGAGATGAGTATTGAGTATTTTCTTTTACTAACTTGGTAAATTGCATTCTGTGTCTTGTATCAGAATGTATTGTTACTATAGAATACCTAACTGTTATCTGAAAATTATAATATTGATAAGAATTTTTGCTACCTCCTCTGTGATTTTCAGTTGTTAATCAATTGTCAAAACATTTCTAATGAGGAAGTTAGATAATAAGCAGAGGGTATAAAATCATCAGATAGACCATTTCTCTTTGTTACATTCAAATCCAAATATTGTAATTTCATCATAAATATGTGTTGTTATTAGGAATGTACATATGTGCATGGAGATCATCTGGAATCTGAAAATTCTGAGCACTATCATGGATTATTTTAATGTGATAATAAAATATAAATTTAACTGGTTTGTTTGGGGTTTTTTCCCCACAAAAATGGCACACAGTGGATCAGCCAGTAAATATCCAGTTCTGTATTTGTATGTTAATTTTACATTGATTCCCCCATCTATCATGCTTTTCATAGATGCTCCCCCCCTCAAAACCGTGCCACTTATTTTGGTTTTATTATTGGTGCAGCAGAAAAACTTGTAATTTGATAAAAAAAGTCCTTCTGCTTGTTGGAAGGTACAGAAGAATTTTAAGTGTGCTGGGATAGATTCTTAGCTGGCAAAAGCTAGTTTACACTAGTCAGGTTGATTGCTCCCTGCTTTCATCTGCAGCTGGAATTGGCAGCCCACATAAGCATGATTGAAATGTCTTCTTTAAAAAGGTGCCTTAGAGTGTTAGAGAGTGAGTACAGCAGTGGTGGTTTGTATTGCGTAGGAAAAGTCAGACAGTAATAATGAGTGGAGATTAGGACCATCTTCCAAAGTATAACATTTCACTGGGAAAAACATCACTCTCATGAAACAAGGAAACGTGCACAAAAGATATGTTTGTAGGGGGTTAGTCAGTTAGTGTGACAAGCTTGTGCAGTGGCTGTGCTAAGCATTTCTGGTCTGTCTTTTTCAGTGTGACCTTCGATGGGAAGTAGGGAAAAAATGAATTGTGCTAGGACTATTCCAACAGCATTGAAAAGATCCTTTCGTTCTTCAGAGCTGCACAAGGCATTGACTCCTCCTGTTACTTCAGCTGAGTTTGTGCTAAATACTAAGTATTGATTTGATCCAATCCATATATTAGATTACAGTAGAGAGAAACAGTATGTTGGCGTGTGGTTTTTGGTATCAAATGCATGCATATTTTTAAAGCCAATTCACATGGAAAATCTGGTAGAGCAGAAAGCTAATGGATCTTTCCCTTGTAAAAGAATTAATGTGATTTTCTTGGAAGTACAAATTATACAAAACTTAAGTCAGAGGAAAACTGTTACATCATAGTTCAGTTGGTATCTCTGTTCTCTGAGCTTAAACATACTTGAAATTCTGGAAACAGGGCTTGTTGTTTGTTGGGAGGTTTTTTGTCTTTCATTTCCTTGAACTCAGACCATTGTGAAGAACTTACACCACACTTTTACCTTTTAATTCCACAACTGGGTTGAAAAGGCACAGTGTCACTTCATGAGGAACAGAAAGTCCATTGTGCCAAAGGAAATCACTGGGGGTTTTTTCCACAGGATGGAAACAGAAGCAGAAAGAGATGACTTGATCATCCAAGAAAAAAGCCTACATTAAGAGAATATACATAACTCCAAGTTTGAAAATGCTTATTGAGGAACATTACAAGGCAAATTACAGTAGCAAAGAAATGCAGGTTAGGACAGATTTTAATAACACACTAAGATAAACTATTTTGATAACCCTTGAAAAATTTGCTCACATCCACACTTATCTGTTCAACAACCTACCCTTAGTTAGCTATGCTCTGTGTAGCAAAGTTTTAGGTTATTCAGTTGAATGTTCTGTAGTCATTCATGGGGACATTAGGTGATGGAGTCTTATTGAACTTTTCCAGAACATTTTGAATCTCTTTCATGTGTTGACTTCAAACTGAGCATCTGCTGTGACACTGAGATGTTTTTTGATTAAATCTAAATGTAGCTGGTTATTGGGCACCCACCACATTGCTGACACTACTAATAAAATACATTTATTTACAGACTCCTAAAGTAGATCGATATTCCTGTGGAACATTCAGCTGAGAACATTGTTTTTGCAACTTCCTTTTTTTTTTTTCCCATACTTTGGTGGAGATTTTTGCTTCAGTCCAGAACAAGGGCAAAAGTAAACTTGTTGGTAACATTAACAAATGTGGCTTTTGGTCAAGTAGTTTTCTATTTATTTAAAACCATTAACTTGTTCTTAGTAGAGTCACTGAAAACCATAAAAGAAATACTGTTTAACATTATCAAGTAACACCTCAAAATACCAAAAGACAAACTGAAAAATGAGTAACTGACCACACTCTCCTAAAATGAAGCACTTAAACTTGAAGCACAAAATGTAGGGGATGTGTAAACTGGCTATACACAAATTGCCTTCAGTTAATCTATAAAAGAAGGATTTGACTAAAAAGAAAAAAAAAACAACAAACCATGAGGAATTATTTATATTACTTGTTGGAAGGACAATGCGAGTATTCTAGGAAACTGAGATTTGTACACAATATTTCATCACTTAATCCATTTAATCCATTTCAACACTTTCATCTATATAATGCTTTTCTGGAGGAAGATAACTGTGCTGTGTCTATGTAATAAATTCCACAGCAGAGTGAGGATCCATGGTCAAGGAAAGCTGTATGCCAATCCATCCCCTTCCTCTCTACCCTTCTATACCCAAGCAAGGCCAGTGAACTTGACAGTAGATGGTGTCAGTGAAACAATCAATTAAAAAAAAAAATTACAACCAAGGGAAATTGGCTCATTTAAATGAGAAAAAACACTCATTAAATTACTAACATAATACTTTGATGTAAACAGAACACAGGAAATATGTCCAGGAGAATAAGAATTTGAAATCTGTCCATAAGGAGCAGTATGCTTCAGAGATAAAACTCATAAAGTCATAGAAGGAAAAACTCAGACTGCAAAGAATTTAAATGTTATTGGCTTTTGACTCTGGAGTAACATATGCTTTCACATAGAGAGTTGACATGACATGGAATACATTTGCTATCACCTTCTGTAGCACAACAGAATGAAAAAATCATATACTGGATTGTTCACTAAGTGTAAACTTGCTTTAAGTCTGCAAGTCTAAGTCCTTCTAAAGCTTTCAGTTAGTAACTATGTTTCATGTTATGTTCTAAGTAGTCTTAGTTTCCAACAAAAAGTTAAACATTTGAAGCACTCAGAGAATGGATATTGGCTTTGACTTACTGTCCAATGAAGGTTGGGAGAACTAAAAATGCTGACAAGCATTCAGGCTTTGTGCAGCATTTTTTTCTATGTTAACATGCAAGTGGGCAAAAAAGTGCATTTTTCAAATTTTGCCTAGAAAATATTCTGATCAATAGGACCATTGAAAATAATATCTCTAGGAATAGAAAAGTGTTCGGGGCATGCCAGTAATTGGAATGTAAGAAAGGGGTGGTCTGGCACAACAAATGTTTGCAGTCTTATACGTATGGTTATGTGGACATGAAGACAGAGCAATATGATTTCTTTTTTCAAGGTGGTGTGTTTGAAATTAGAAGTTTTTTGGTATGACAAAGTGTAAATTTACAGGTATAACAAAAATAATTTAGAATAAGGAGGAGAAAGTCACAAAATAAAAGATTCCTTTGCAAAGTTTTTGACTAAAAAAGCCAATAATCCTTTGATGTATTAATAGGTACAGAAAATGGAAGTAGGAGAAGGCTTTTTACTTCTTCATATGATATTAAGATGTCAGGCTTGGAGTTCCACAGGCATTTTTGATGGCCTTTTTTCAAAAAAAATACACTGAAAAAATGGATAAAATTTGAAGGGGTCATTAAAAATTAGTCAAAGAATTAAGAAAATGCCATATATAGATTTAAAGACCCTAAAGTGTGTGGCTTGCAGTCAAAAAAAAAGTGTGGTGAGGTAACGAAATCTGGCCACCATTGTTTTTTGCTGCCTCAGGCTTGGTGAGCACTTGACATGTAAAACAGCCTCTCTTTCTACAATTTGTAATAACAAGTTGTTTCTTCTCTCATTGCTGTTTCCAGTAAATTGTTCCAGTGACCTTTGACTTTTGAACTTCCTACTACAGGGAGTGGAAGTGAGTGCCAGCGGGAGCACTTACCATTCTTAAACCACGGTCTTACATTTCAGTCATGATGTTAAACATGAATTATCAAGTAACATCTAGACAAAGTGGTGTGTTTTGTATCTGTCCAAACCCAGGTGCCCTGTAGAAACAGTGTATTTGACATGGGCTGCATGAAAATCACAGTACAAGTTACTCTTCTAGGGTTAGCTAATGCCATGTGTACACCATACATACCTTGGTTGTCTACCCATATACAGCCTGAAAAGGGAGTATCAGAAAAATATAACATCTATCAAGTAAGTGTTGGTGAGTAATTTTATTACTAGTAGAAATAGGCAGCATTAGAAGGAGTGCACATTTTAATGAATCAAAACGAGAGACTGAATGGGAACCAGGGATATAACAAAGCATTTGGCGTGGTCTGGTGTTTTCCACTTCCAAAATAATCTGTGGAGGTTGCTACAGATAGAACTGCACAATCATAGAATATCTCAAATTGGAAGGAAAAAAAAAGGATCATCAAGTCTGAAACCCCGATCCTTGTAGAACTACCTCAGACTAAATCATGTGACTAAGAATATCATCCAGATGCTTTTCGAAGACATTTTGACAAGGTTGGTGCCACAACCATTTCCCTGGAGAACTTGTTCCATGGGCCAACATCCCTCTCAGTGAACCTTTCCCTAAAATTAATTTTGAACTTTCCCTGATGTATTTTTGTTTCATTTCCTCATGTTCTGTCTTTGGTCATCATAGAGATGTGATGCTCCCCCCTGTAGCAGTGCGAAATCTGGTTTTCAATGTTTTATATACTTCGTAACATGTTCATATTGGTTTGTC